>JAVTVY010002545.1:0-32306 GCA_036873755.1 Hanleya hanleyi
ATTTAAAATTTAATGAGAAAATGTTCCCGCAACAACAATAATACAGAAAACGTAGCTGGTTTGCCAACCATTACACGGTTGAGGTATGGTGGGGTCAGATCAACAATGCTATACAAGGCTAGAACATTGCATGGTTGGTTACATTCATTAACTCTCTGTATAGATATATGGCTTCACTCTATTGTTCTTCATCAATATGGTTAGCCATATTACCTTCGTTGGCCATGGCTCCCGAATCGATTCCTCTCGCTACTTTGAGAGTCGTTAGTCGCTGCCTCAGTGCCCGGGACCCCGCCTCTGAAATATCCTTGTGACCTGAATCTTGAATTTACCATTGGATGAAGTAAATATCATTTATTTTGTCTATCATTAGATGAATCAAATATTCGGCGGGTTTTCGAAACAAGATCAAATCGTACAACCACGATCAAACAGACTTCTCGTAATGGTGAGTGAGGTGTGATCGGGATCTAACCAATGGCCCTTCAACGGAAACTCTGTGATTGGCTGAATGTTCTTCCAATTTTCTCCATAAGCCAATGAAAACATCGGATTTGTTTTTGAAAATTGAATTGACCATTCAAGAGCTTTAAACTGAAATATATCCTGTGATGCAGTATAGCTCCCATAAAACTCCTTTAAAATGACAGACGTCTCCAATGGCAACGCGGTTCAGATTACGTTCGATCTGTTACGAGTAATAAACAATTGGCGAATAATTTGTTTTGGGGCTAACACAATCTGATCAAACTGTGGTTGTTGTTAAATCTGATCAATTCGTAGCACGAATCCACTGCTGCAAACGAGCATTACATGACAGGACCTGTATCCGCCATCATAATGATCATCGAATCAATTTGGGAAGACAAACGGAGCAACTGGTAGGCCAAATGGCAAACTTGGACAGACAATTTGAAACAATGCTGATAGACAACAAACTCGAGAAAGAAAACTACCGAAATGGTCAGGCAAGTGAAATGGAGCTACGAAGTATCAAAGCAAGCTGAGAACAAGTGAAAGATATGTATGTAATTTCTGTAGTCATGTAGGCCATTTAGTGGGACAAGGAAAATATTAAATCATTAACTGTCACTCTTGGTTGGGCAAGTTTGATTGAAAATTGTTAATCCCTGGATATGTCAATTTCTGCCGAGAATCTTGACTATTTCAAACAAAAACAGTCCAATGTTTTCTACAGTTCATTGTAAAACAAAAGAACAAAATCGCCATTAATTTTGAATTTCATGAGCGAATAGCCTCAAGAAAATATATTATACGTGTAGGTGGGTTTATTTATTGCGATTTAATTGAGCAAAACCCGACAAGGGGTCGAAAATCTTATCGCTAGTCATCTTGGAAATTTAAACATAAATATTCAAATTCTAAAATAGTTATTGAGCATAGCCATATTTGTATTTAAGGAACAAAATGAAGTCGTGAGGAGAAGGGGGGGGGGGTGGGGTGGAGAAGGGGGGAGTAGGAGGGGGGAGGAGAAGGAGAAGAATGTTGATCCCATCTATATAGCTGACGTAACCCATAAACCTGGGCCATGTAAAACGCGCTTCTCCTGCAGTGGTAGATGGAAACACGTACATGGTCCATGTGATCGTTTCAATTAGCCTACCAGGTATCGTACCAGCACCGAATAGTCAACGTGACCAAACAAGATGACAGCACGACGTTAATCAAATTCGAATTTTTGACGAGATCTTCATATGCATTGCATCAGAATGTAAAAAAGACAAGCCATCGCGAGTATACTGTTACCAGTGTGAAGCCGTGTATGTTATATCACCTTGACCGTGAATGATTGAACAGACCGTCACCAAAGATTGAACGTGGGAATCTGGCGTAGAATATCAAGGTTACATCAACATCGATTAATAAAAAACTCGAGACTTTCAGAGAAAAAGAAGAGTTCCTACTTCACACCAGGTTTCCCATACCAGTATAGCAAATGAGAAATCTTAGATAACATCATATAACAGGAACATACAGCCTTAAGAATATGTTTTTCTTCAGAGAAAAAGACGGGCTTCTACATCAGCAGGTTTCTGTACCAGTAGCAAATAAGAAATCCCAGATAACAATCTATAACAGAAACATTCCGTCTTAACGACTATCTATATTCAATGTTTTTCCTCAGAGAGAAAGACGGACTTCTAGTTCAGCAGGGTTCCCATACCAGCAGCAAATGAGAAATCTCAGATAACAACCAACAGGAACATACGACCTTAATATCTATATATATAAGTTCAAGTTTTTGTTTTTTGGTTCAGAGAAAAAGGCGTGCTCCTCTCTCAGCATGGTTCCTGTATCAGTACCAAATGGGAAATGTCAGATAACAATCTATAACAAGAATATACCGTCTTATTAACAATATATATTGATATCGTGAATCTGTTTGCCTTGATATAAAGATATCGATTTTTTGCCTGAATAATTCATTTTTTGGATACAAGAAATAAATGATTTCTTGATATCAACGAATATATTATTGTTATATTATTATAGCACAAAATTATCCATATAAAATATAGATTGAACAGTAGAATAACACCGCACATACTGATAACTCCATTCCTACTATGTAGGATATACATGGTTATGATGCAACTATTTCCTGTTCTGAGAAGAAAGACACCAGAAGCCAACCAAGCATCTACATTAGGAGGAAGTCTCCCTTTTATCATTGCTTATCGACTGTTAACGGGCTCATCTGGTAAAGGAATAGCGGAAAGACAACACGTGTGAAGATAAATATTTCATATGTTTGCTTCTCATTTGGATCTTTTAAAATGTTATTGCCTCCAGGATGTAGTTGAAGTGTGATAGGATCTACATTTATGTGACCGATAAATTGATGTGCCTGATGTGAGGCAGCAAAAAGTACATGTTCACAATCCCATTCCCTACTTAACACAGAGTTATGACCTGTGTCGTAATGGAGAAATTATGAAACCTATTTAATATTTAATGAGAAAATAATATTGATGAGGGTTATTCTCGCAACAACAATGACACAGAAAACGTATCTGGCTTGCCTGGTTGAAGCGAAAGTAGCTAGCGCCTTTAAGTCTTAGCTCACTACTGATAATTAAAAGGCATAAATGCGATAAATCTACATTGAGTTAACCTGCTATGTAGAAAAAAATACGTATATATTATCGCATAATGTAACGATGAACATTTTTGTACATTAACACGTACATAAATATAAACATGCACTCTTATATACGTATACATATGTTATATATACCCATGTATATAGCAATATATATACGGTGGATACATATATATATACGTTCGGTAAATATATACATATATATTGCCTTTATAAGGAGACACACGGTGTACTCTGTACTAATCGCTTTATAAATTACGCAGTGAAGGATATGTATCCACCTTCACTGGATTTGAAGGAAACTACAGATAACCCAACAGGCACATCGTATTTAGACCTATATCTCTATAAAAATGAAGCGGGCCTTCTCTCTCGTCGACTGTATGACAAAAGAGATGATTACAATTTCGACATCGTAAACTATCCCTTTCTGGACAGTAATATTCCAGTAGGGCCTGCATATGACGTATACATATCACGCCTAGTAGCATTTGCTAGATCCTGTGTTAAATGTGACGATTTTAATCAACGTCACAAAACATTGTTGCAGAAACTTATAAAACAGGGCTACACCACCAAGCGCCTCCACTCAAAGTTTCTCAAATTTGGCGACACATATCGTATGCTGATAGCAAAATACGAGCGTAGCGTGCAAGATCTATGGCGTTACGTTTCGTAACTTGTGTCTAATTTCGCTTAACCCGGGGCTAGGGGCCGTATGAACCCATGTACTTCAAGATCTCCTCATGGTACTCATATGAACAGCCACAATCAAAGCGTGACTGAGATACATCATTCTTTAGATGACGACTTTACAACGAATATTATGGATTAAGAACACTGATCAGCGATACGGATTTGATATTTTTGGAACATCATGATGTCTTGCCGGCATCGTTGAAAACTGTTGACCGCTTCTCTCTTGCAGGAAACAAGCCTATGTTTATGTATACTATGATTGTCTTTTTGAATTTGGTGCTAATACTGTTATATGGAATATGGAATAGGTCTTTGGATTATGGACGCGGATATTCTCTAAAGGACGACGGTTGAATTATGAATGACGGACCAGAGGCTTGTAATTTGGATTATGGACGCGGATATTCTCTAATGGACGACGGCTGAATTATGAATGACGGACCAGCCGTTGTAATGTGAAGACAATACACGTCTCTATCAAATACGAAGTACATTAGACAGAACAAATATAAAAAAAAAAATAAAGAAAAAATAAAAATATAAATTCAATTTTTTTTCAATTTTAACCCCCCCCAGAAAGCTGGCATCATACTCCACTTTCTTTGAAACTTGTCTTGTGTGTTTGGCATTTGAGAGATGTATTTTTCTGACTGAAAGTTGTTGCGAAATTTATTTATTTAAGCGATAATATTTAAATCTGCTTTCTTGAATTTACAGAAGTAAATATATTGTTTTGTTACTAGAAATAAACAGTTTAGACAATCTTGTTTGCCCTCCCATCCAAATACAACTTTTTGATACTTTATGTTAACTGAAATATTTTATCATGGAACCATTCTTGCAACTCTTCCCATAGACGCCATACTACAGGGCACATAAAAGTAGGTGCTCAGTTGTCTCTTTATGAGATTGACAGAACGAGCATAGATCATCTTCTCGTTTCCCAATTGTGTATAAAAATGAATTTGTACATAAAGTTCTGTGTAAAATTTTGTACTGTATATTTCTTAATTTTGTGAACTTTGTACATGAGAAAGTATTTTGGTATGTTTCCGTCCAGTCTACCTTCAAATTTAATAATTCCTCCCATTTTTCGGCTGTTTTAATGATTAATCCTTGTTCCCCATTCAATAAATCATAAAAGGTTCTACACCCCTTTTTCTGTTTCAATAATGTAGCTTTTTCCATGCCTAGAACAGGGCTATACTGTAACGTTTCACTGTATTCGTGTACTAGTTCAGTCTTCCACACGTCTGTAATATTTGTAAACACGCGATGGTATTCTAGATATGTTTCTCCTATATTGTATTTAGTTTTAATATCTTGATATGACAGAAGCTTTCCTTTACAATCTACGATGTCGCGTATATAATGTATGATTTTATTTTACCAGTGTTCGATAAAAATAGAATGTTTCAGATTGCTATTAAGCCAAACTGACTGGTTGGCAATATCATCTACTTTCTGAGGTATTAGTTTTCGTCTTATAAGTTGCCATGCATGGAACACATCTTTCCAGAAAGGATTAACAATATTTGGTATTTGGCTTTTTATGTAACCGTTCCCTAAATTCCATATATTGTAGAGGATACTGGAGTCAACATTAACGAGATCATTCAATTTTCTGCTGTGGAATAATAATCTTTTATCCATGATATTTTCAAACTATGCATAAAATGTGTGACATTGACCATACGGTCATAATTCTGCGTTATTATTTTCCTTTGTATTCCGTCACTCCCTCTATTCCAAAGGAACTTGAACAATACAATATTTAGTTGCTGGATAAAGTCGTCGGGAGGGTTAGGTAGAGCAAGGAAAAGTTGAGTTAATTTAGATAGTGCCGATGCTTTTATAATGGTAATTTTGCCTAATAGTGTCAAATTCCGCAATTTCCATTTACTTAACTCTCTCTTTAATTCTTCTAATTTTGCCAAATAATTTATCTTCCAAATGTCTGTAAAATTTACTGACGAAATGCGATCCCCAGCATGTTGAAATCTGTCACCCATTCTAGTTTTATATCTTGGCATAATCTTATTCCCGAACCTGTTAGTGCACCGATCCAAATTGCTTTGGTTTTATCTACAGTTAGTTTAAGACCGGATAGTTTATAAAATGTATCCAATGTCTTTAAAGCTGATCTGAGCGATGTCTCCGAACCGTCAAGGGTTAACTGCGTATCGTCTGCGTATTGACTGATTTTATATTCAGTTTTTCCTAAAGTAATGCCTTTGATATTGTTCTTATGTCGAATCATGATTCCCAAAATCTCAGCACACAACAAAAATAAATATGGAGAAATTGGGTCACCTTGTCTACAACCACGACTGTTCTGAAAAAAACGACAAATGACCATTTTGTATAACACAAGTTCTTATATCCCTATAAAAAGTGCGAATCCAGTTCCTAATTGATTTCCTGAAGTTGTATGCTTGTAAAACTTCGTCAATAAAAACCCACGAAACCGAGTCGAAGGCTTTCTCAAAATCTATTAATAAAAGTAGCCCAGGGATATCGTTTTCTTTAGTTGTTAACATCAGATCATACACCAGACGAATATTTTCACCGATGTATCTCCCTTGCATAAAACCTTCTTGGTCTTCGTGTATTACCTTATCCAGGACGGACTTTATTCTATTTGAAATACAGGTAGACGCAAGTTTGTATATGACGTTTAATATTGTTATTGGTCTCCAATTTGTCAAGTAATTCCGAGGTTTTCCGGGTTTAGGAAGACATGTTATTACTTCCTGTCTGGCACTGACTGACAATCTTCCATGACGATATCCAGAGTTGATGTAATGTAATACAAAATGACCTATATCCTTCCAAAACATTTTAAAGAATTCTGCTGGATATCCATCACGACCTGGGCTTTTGCAATTTTTAGAATTTTTAAGTGCTCTGGTCAATTCGTCAAAAGTTATGTCCCCCTCTTATATTTCAGACTCTTCTAAATTCAGTTTTGGCATGTCCAATGAATCTAGAAAATATGAAATTTCGTCCCTGTTGACGTCTGTATATTTCTTGTAGTATAGATTTTCATAGTAGCATTTTTGTTCATTTGTTATTTTTGTGCTATCGTAAATATTTTCACCGTTTTTCAGTGTTAGGTTGGCTATAGTTTTATTGGTATAATTATTTTTTTCTAAACCTAGGAAATATTTAGTCGATTTTTCATCTAAATCGGCCCATTCTGCCTTTGTTCTAGTAATTAATCCTTGTATTTTTTCTCTGCGAATGTTCTCTAATTTCAATTTATAGTGGCCTAATGTTTGAATATTTTCCATGTTTGTTGTTCCAAAGTTCTGCTCTATTTCTGCTTCTAAAGTGCTATGTTTCTCTCCAACTCTTTCTCTTCCTAATCTCTATCTTTTTTCTTTCTTGCTGAATATTGAATTGTTTCTCCTCTTATTTTCATTAGCAATGTTTCCAGAAATAGCTCGTCATCTATGTCTAATTTAATTTGCGATGCATCCATGTTTTTCGAATTATCTTCGTCGAAGGTGTGTGCATAGTCTTGTACAGTTTCCTTTATAACTTTTTTTTGATCAAATTCAAGTATTCTTTATCTTTCAACAGTGAGCAGTTGAATTTTCAGAATGACCTTCCCCTTTCACTAAATCAAAATTTGCAATGTAATGTTGTGGCAGAATGGTCAGTCCTATACTCTGGTTTTATTTTCGCTTGAGTGGTAATATCAAAGATGCCCGTTGTCACTAGGAAAAAATCTAGTCTCGCTTGTTGTCTTGGTTTTTTGTTCGCCTCCACGTGTATCTTCTATCATCCTCATGCGTAATTCTCCACACACCTAGATAGTTATTATTATTTATTTGTTCTAGCACTATTTTTCTAGACTGTGGGTTATTAATATGCTTGTAATTTTCGGTGTCTAATTCAGGGTTTAAAACCATATTCCAATCACCGCATATTATCACTGAAGAATTTCCCATATCGTTTATCAATTTGTTAACAATGTTATAGAAGCTTGGTTTGTCAATGTTTGGACCATAAATATTTGCGATCGTAACTGGTGTATCACAAATAGACATGCTCATTATCAGGAAATTTCCGTTGGGATATCTTTCTATCCTCTCTACTTTGTAGTCAAAATTATTGTTAAAAAGTATTGTAACTCTTTGATAAATGAGGGCTAGTCCATGCAATGGGTCCCCACTCTGACCGCATCAATGTTTCTCGGTATTTGTCAGTGTGGGTGGCTTGCAAACAGATTATATTATATTTCTTCTTTTTGAAGTACTGGAAGACGTCCCATCTTTTGGACAGATTAGCCAAACCTTGACATTTCATGGAAACTATATTTATCGTGTCAGCCATAATTTCCAAACTTATAAGATGCTCTTACAGGCTCGATAGCAATAGCAAAGTCGTAATATAGCGTTACTTGTTTTGTAGTATGACAGTCACTTGCTGTAGTTTCAGGAAAGATTGACGCTTAGTAGTTGGGTTGGAATTTGGGGTTGTAATAAAATAGGTTTCTTGAAATAAAAGTGAAAATAGATACATGCATTATCTGAAAAAACCCCAAACAATATAAAAAAGAAAAGAATACATGACCTCTCCGTATATGGAGCTCTTTGGCCGCAGCCCGGTCCAATTCTAACATCCATGTGTTACCATCTTCAGGGTAAATTATTACACCTTTGCTCAGGTGGATAAATTACTAAAATACATTTATTGAGAACTGAAAACAAGTATATACACTCAACTCTCATGTACCATACACAAATATTGGCTCAGATTGAATACAAAGATTCAATGTGATTATATTGGCTCAACATGAACCTCAGTATCAATATACACAAACAAATTGAGTGTATTGATCCCTTTATGTTGCATTGGTTTCATGATAGCTGACTCAACTTGGATACACGGATTCATTTGAATTTGAATTGAATTGAATTGAAATTTATTCACCAAATAATGAGGGTGTACACCAATGACTATCAGTAACAATAAGAAGAAAATAAAGAAAGAAAAAGATTATTTGATTATTTTGGACCAGCCTAAACACATTCAGATCGCTGAATAAATTGATCCAATTTAGTACAGTACCTTAAGTCAATTTGGAAATATTGCCATTTTCTTAATTGAGCAAATTGATTCAAATGTATTGACTATTACCAATATTGGATCAATTTAAAGTATTTGACTCAAATTGAATTCAGTTATTCAATTTGATTGCTTTGTGTCAATTTCAACCCTTCGCCTCCATTGAATATATTGTGCCACATTAAATACTTATCTTGCATTAATCTAAATATTTTCAATACTGAGAGTTGAGTTTTGATTATAAAAATGTTGGTTCAATTTTAAGGTATTGACTCAGAATGCAGTGATGCCTGCAAGTAAAATGCCCAGTTGAAATATAATACATTAGGTCAGTTTGTATATAATGTATTGAATTAAATAATACATGAGCTCATGAGCTTGTGTATACTTATATCGGCTCAATTTGAGTATATTTACCTCTGAATTAATTTGAGCCCGATATTCAGTTGAAATTAGCTCCACTTAAATATATATTGTCAAATGTTGACAGTATTTTTTTAAGTCTGCAGACATTGAAATACCTTGTTATACACACACTTAAGTTTAGTATATTCACTCTTTGGCCCCAATTTAACCTATTAGTTCTTTTTTACTTTAATGACAATTATAATTGATTCATTCAATTTGATTGTATAGGCACAATTTTAACACAATGACTTTTTTGAATCTATTGAGTCAATTCTGCTATAATATCACAAACCAATCTAGATATATTAACCTTGTCTCAGGTTAAATGTATCGATTCAAATCAAAAGTACTGACTCAATGGATATGAACACATCGATTTAATTTGAATATATCAATTTAGAATCTACCAACTTGTCTCAATTTGCGTATAGAGCATTTGCAAATTTAGATATAGTGCATTGACTCAAATAATACATTAAGGATTTATTTGTCAGTTTGAACAAATTTATCTATTGGAATATAGTGATTAAATATGGGAGCCGGATGCGGACAATCTCGTCTTTTCGTTTTTTCGCGCCGCGCATTATCAAAGGCGAAAAAACGAAAAAACGAAAAGACTAGATTGGCCGCATCCGGCTTCCATAGATTAAATGTACTGACAAGTTCAAATATTATATAGCTCAATAACTTGGACACTAATTCTATCTTAAGGAAGTCCGCTGCTGGTAAATCAAAACAATTAACTTTTTGAATAATGTGTGTTGTTGCATTCATAATTGTGTAATATGAGGAAAAACAAAGATAAAAATATTGGTTGGTGTGCATTTTTTAGCTCTAGCAACATTAAGTGGACTAACCCATGCTCCATTTGATAACCCCCAAAAGAGTTATTTATTTTATTTATTTGATACAAGGTCAACAGGCCGAGATCCAACAACAGACCAGGTCAAATACTATATACAATAACAAGCATAGTAACTGTACAATGGGACAATGTAAATAACTATAAACAAGAGAGACATCTTAAAATTAAAGCAGTTGACAATATAAATAGGACTAAGTTAAGAGTTTTGTAGATGTAGTAAAACATGTTTTTTTGAATACAAATTTTGAGCTAAAGATGTCAATAGGTGACTCACTTGGAAAACTATTATAAAAAGCTAAGACACGAGGTAAATAAGAAAATTTTCGTAAATTTATCCGACATCTGGGTGGTAAAAACAAAGTTCGATTTCTTAAAATCCTAGTGGGTGCATAAAAATGAATCTGAGATAAAATGTAAGAACAGTCAAATTTGTTGTTAAGAACAGAATGTAGAAACGTGAGATCTAAGAGTTTATGACGGGTTTCTAAAGTAGGCAAAGAGTAAGATTTGCATGCTGCATGATATCCAATTTTAAAATAGTCGACACCAGACTTATAACATAAAAATCGAACAAAGCTCTTCTGTATTCTTTCAATTTGATAGTTTTGGGCTAGTGTATATGGCGCCCAGACTACAGAACAGTACTCCAGTTTGCTTCTAACGAGAGATGTATACAATGATTTAAAACCGAGCATCTTAAAAGCTTTTGAGCAAACAGTATCAACATGTAGCTTAAAATCAAAATTGGAAGTTAAAAGTACACCGAGATCTTTGACTTGAAAAACTCTAACTAAGGGACTGTCTAATAACTTATAAGAATATAAAACAGGTTGTTTCTTTGTGGTAAAAGATATCACTTGACATTTGCCGACATGTAAATCTAATTTCCAGAGCTTGCACCAGGCTTGAATATTATACAAATCACGCTGGAGCATAAAACAATCTTGCAAGGTTAAAATTTCTTTATAAATCTTAATGATCATCGAATCAATTTGGGAAGACAAACGGAGCAACTGGTAGGCCAAATGGCAAACTTGGACAGAAAATTAGAAACAATGCTGATGGGCAAGAAACGCGGTAAACAAAAACGACCAGGCAAGTGAAGTGGAGCTAAAAGGTATCTAATCACACCTGAGAACAAGCGAAAGATATGTATGTAATTTCTGTACTCATTTAGGCGATGTCGTTTGCTGGGACAAGGAAAATATTAAATCATTAACTGTCACTCATGGTTGGGCAGGGTTGATAGAAAATTGCTAATGCCTGGATATGTCTATTTCTGTCGAGAATCGTGAATATTTTAAACAAGAACAGTCAAATGTTTTCTGCAGTCCACTGTAAAAGAAAAGAAGAAAATCGCCACTAAATTTGAATTTCATGAACGAATAGCTTCAAGAAATGTATCACACTTTTTGGCGGCTTTATTTATTGCGATTTAATTCAGCAAAAACCGACAAGGTGTCGAAAATGTTCCTAGTCATTACTGAGCATAATTATATGTGTAAAGAAGAAATAAAATGAAGTGGTGAGGAGAAGAGGGGTGGGGGGGGGGAGAGAAGGGAGAGAAGAAGTTGACGTAACCCATAAAACTACGCCATGTAAAACACACTTCTCGTGCAGTGGTGGACGGAAACACGTACATGGTCCCCGTGATCGTTCCAATAAGCCTACCAGGTACCGTACCACCACTCAGTAGTCACCGTAACCAAAATAGATGAGGGAATGCCGTTCCTCGAATCCGAATTTCTGATGAGTTCCTGATATAAATTGAGTGTCAGATTTTAACCTAGACAAGCGATTACACAGTTACCAGTGTGAAGCCGTATGGGTTAAATTGTCTGGACATAGGATGATTGGACAGACGAGCAAGGAAGATGAAGTACCCAAATTGAACGTGGGAATCTGATGTAGCATATTGAGATAACAAAGGTCAATGTGCCTTTGCGACATGCTGACTTTGTGTTCCGATCAACATCGATTACTCAACAAATGGAGAACATCAGAGAAAAATGAGAGCTCATAGTTCAGCAGGTTTTCTATACCAGAAGCAAATTTCAGGTAGCCACCTGTATCAAGAATATACCGTCTTAATGTTTATATATATTGGTATCAAAGTTTTTCTCAAATTGAAGATGCTGATCATTAAGTAATTTGTTTGATACATAAAATATATCATTTCTTGATATCAATGGATGTATTTTCAGGCTCGTACGCTGGATTTCCCATTTAGGTGGATCTAAAAGGACTATCCCAACAAAGAGCTGAAATATTCCGCAATTATTTTCGTTTTCAACCACTCTAAAATTCAGAAAAATGAAAAAGAAATAACAATGCATGGCTAAATATAATCACTGAGTATACGTTTAATTTCGTAAACAACAGGCCAGTTCTTCTTCCCCAGCCTTTTGGTAGCGTGAATGAATTATATGAAAGCGGTACAATGCTATATTTCATCCAAATTCTTCGAACCTTTTACAGCATGTTTCAGCTTTCGTTTCCGTTGCTCGGGCCTGCCCGTTGCATATACGTAGAACATTAATACGCCACGGTAGAAAACGTTTTTGGACTTCTCTATATGACAATTAATTTTATACGGGATATAATTGAAGGAGGTAATGCAATACAGCTTGTAGTCTCCCCTGTATGGAAGCACCGACTGCAGTTTTCAGACTAATCGTAACGTAGAGTGGATGTTTCGCTTCGCCGTATTCCTGCAGCAGGGGCCAGCCTCGTGTCCGCATTTTTTTTTTGGTGCGGTTCAAAGATAACGGGTGAGGGGAGTAGTAGTGTCTACTGAAAAAAGGTCGCATTGCCCTCTTTGCACTTAAACTTGAGGGGTAACTCTTGATTTCCCTGAAGCATCCGACAGGGGACGTCACCAGCTCAAGAGAACGCCTCGCAAATGGGAGGTAACTCTTGATGCACTTTTGTGGTTTTTGGGAAATGCCGGGTTATCTTCCCTGATTCGAACATTTGCATATCAAATCTATACGGGAAAATGCCTGTATGGGGTATGGATGATCCGATTGGGTCGTATGAGGTATCAATGTGAAGCAGTCGTGAAGGGGCATCTGATGGGCTGGTGTGGGGTTGAAATAGCGTCATTCTGCGCATGCGCGGTAGACAAAGGGCATGGAAATAGACGTTTTGGGACCGAGGTGGGTCTCTAATGGTCCGATTGAGTCGAGTGAGGTATCAATGTGAAGCATTCGTAAAAGGGCATCTGATGAGCTGGGTGTGGGGTTGAAATAGCGTCATTCTGCGCATGCGCGGTGGACCAAGTGTATGGAAATAGACGTTTTGGGGTCTAGGGCAGCCACTAATGGTCCGATGGAGTCGAGTGAGGTATCAATGTGAAGCCTACGTGAAGGGGCATCCGATGGGGTGGGAGTGGGGTTGAAATATCGTCATTCTGCGCATGCGTGGTAGACCAAGGGTATGGAAATGGACGTTTTGGGATCTAGAGGAGCCCCTAATGGGCCGATGAAGTCGAGTGAGGTATCAGTGTGAAGCCTATGTGAGTGGCCATCTGACTGGACTAGTGTCTCGGCCGTTGTCAACATTCTGCGCATGCGCAAACAGGAAATTGTGGGAAAAGGGTATGGAAATAGACGTTTTGGGATCTGGGTGGGCCACTATTGGTCCTATGGAGTCGTGTGAGGCATCAATGTGAAGCCTATGTGAGGGGGCATCTGACGGAGTGGGTGTGACGTGGAACTGACGTGATTCTGCGCATGCACAATAAACCAAGTGTGTGGAAATAGACGTTTTGGGGGCTGGGTGGGCCACTAGTGGCCCTATGGAGTCGTCTGAGGTATCAATGTGAAGCCTATGTGAGGGGGCATCCGCCTGGACTAGTGCCTCGGCCGTTGTCAACATTCTGCGCATGCGCAGACAGGGAATTGTGGGAAAAGGGCATGGAAATATACATTTTGCGATCTATTTGGGCCCCTGGTCGTCCGATGGGGTCCAGTGAGGTATCGTTGTGAAGGGTACGTGAGGGGGCATCCGCCTGGACTAGTATGACGTGGCACTGACGTCATTCTGCGCATGCGCATTAGATCAAGGGTATGGAAATAGACGTTTTGGGGTCGAGGTGGGTCCCTAGTGGTCCAATGGAGTTGAGTGAGGTATCAATGTAAAGCAGTCGTGAGGCAGCATCCGCCTGGACTAGTGTGTGGTCCGTGGTCAACATTCTGCGCATGCGCAGACAGGGAATTTTGGGAAAAGGGTATGGAAATGGACGTTTTGGGGTCGAGGTGAGCCCCAAGTGAGCCGATGGAGTCTAATGAGGTATCGTTGTGAAGCATTCGCGAAGGAGCATCCGCCTGGACAAGTGTGTCGTTCTTGTTCAACAGTCTGCGCATGCGCAGACAGGGAATTGTGGGAAAAGTGCATTGAAAGGAACGTTTAGGGTCTAGGTGGGCCACTAATGGTCTGATTGAGTCGAATGAGATATCAATGTGATGCATACGTGAGGGCGCCTCCACCTGGGTGAATGGGTGTTAGAAATATCGTCATTCTGCGCATGCGCAGGCCGGCCGTAGTATGAAAATAAACATTTTGAGGCCGATATGGACCACTATTGCTCCGAATGTGTCTAGGGAAGTGTTATTTTGTAGCACTCGGGGTGTAGACCACGACTTAAAGGGATCTCCACGTCACCTGTGACGTCACTGGTGACGTCATAAGTGAGAGTAGTAGCGAAAGCGGAAGTTTCGGAGGTGTGATGGAGAGCATTTGGAGTAGATAACGGCCTATTGAGTGAGTGTGAGTGTATGCGCGCGTGTGTGTGAGTGAGTGAGGGAGTGAGTGAGTGAGTGAGTGTGAATGAGTGAGTGAGTGAGTGAGTGAGTGAAGCGTGCACAACGCCCGTGAGGCGTCCCCAACGTCCGTCTTAACGCATGGACGCACTAACGACGGTGAGTGAGTGAGTGAGTGAGTGGGATCCTACTGGACTAATGTAACGTCCGTTTTCATCATTATGCGCATGCGCAGCATGGCCGTCGTATATAAAGCAGGCATTTTGGGGATTCGTGGAGGTTTGTTGAGTGGTTGACCATCCCTGGTCAAATGGACCGTGAGGGGTATCAGTGTGAAGCTCTCGTAGGAAAAGTGGAAATTACCCCTCATTTGTGGGGCGCTCACTTCCGGTTGTGTGGGGCGCTGCCCTCAGCCAATCACAAGCGAGTATTTTGACCCGGTGCATTATGGGACCTATCCAAGATGGCGGCGTCTGCCTTCTGGTTCAAGATGGCGGCACGTCCGGTGTCGAAAACTGACCATTTTGTCGGAATGTGGTCATCTGGTGTCGAAAACTGGACCTTGTATGGGTCCCGCCTAATTTGGTGTAGAGATGGACCACTATTGGTCTGAATGCGTCCTGTAGGGTGTCATCTTGTAGTTCTCGGACCGACGACCCCAGTTCACTCGTACCAAATTTACAACAGTGAGTTACCACAACAGCGGATACACCTCCAAACATGGATCCCCGGTGGCAACATCCCTTCACCTGCGTCATCGCAGGACCGATGGGTTCCGGCAAAGCACACTTCGCCAGGAAGCTCCTCGAACACACCGACAGCATGATTACTCCACCCATTGCCCGAGTCGTGTGGTGTTACGGAGAATGTCAGGCGGGGTATGCAGCAATGCCCCACATCACGTTCGTGGAAAGGCTACCCAACCTGGCTGATTCGGAACCGGACACCTTGGTGGTTCTGGATGATCTCATGGCGGAGACGGATGCGCGGGTCACCCAACTCTTTACCAAAGGCAGCCATCATCGACGTCTCAGCATCATCTACATTGTGCAGAATCTGTTCAGTTAAAACAAAGAACATCGGAACATCAGCTTAAATGCCCACTACCTGGTGGTCTTCAAAAACCCGAGAGATACCACTCAAGTGCTGCACCTGGCGAGACAGATGCACCCTGGACGCACTGCGTTTGCGTTGGAAGCCTTTAAAGATGCGACAACCCCTCAGCACGGGTATATGCTCTTCGACCTGAAGCAAGCCACCCGACCACCTTCGACTACGGACCGGTATCTTTCCCGGAGAGACCCACCACGTGTACATGCAAAAATAATGTAAACACACCCACAGTGGTGCCCCCAGCTGGGGTGTGTGTTTGATGTTGGGGATAATAAAAGAATTAATACCACATCATGGTTGACTTTTGCCTCTGTTCAATATTCCCGAGGTAGGTAGTTAAAAAGGGCAGGGTTGTGGGTTCTAGCATCAGTTGTACATGATGTCTGCTCGAGTACGGAAGCATGCTCCGACGCTCCGTGTATTGAAGACGGCCCCACCCGAGTTGGTTCGAACCATTGTACGCGGCGGAGACCCTGCTCTCGTGTGCTGCCTGTGTGAGATTGGACTCAATATCTTAAAAGGCAACGTACCACTGATTCCGGCTCAGAAGGCGAAGTTGGCCAAGCATAAGACAGGTCTGCGAACCTTAGTCCAGAAGCGAGTCTCTCAAACACAAAAGAAAAAGGTGTTACAGAAAGGCGGCTTTCTCGGGGCCATTTTAGCACCGTTGGCGGCTTCCGTGTTGGGTCCAGTATTGGGTGGACTGTTCGGCCGACAATGAACCACGCGAAAAAAATGGTCCTCGTCGAACCTCGGCTCCTTCAAAACCTCCAATCACCGTACCCCGTACCCCCTACGGTGAAGACGATAAACACACTCGATGAAGAGATGCGTCAGATCTTACAACGACCGGGGTTAAGCGACAGTGAGAAAGTACAACAGTACAATGAAACGCTTCAGCGGTACATGACGTTCATGGACCAATACAAAACCCTCTCTACCCCAGCAGCACCACCACCACCACCACCCCCAGCACCGCCCCAACAGCCGCCATTACCAGGGGTACCACCCACAGCCCCACAGTGGGTCGAAGACGAATTCCTGAAGAGTGTACCTGCATCGTTCAAGAAACAAGCTGGCCTGGTATTACAACGAATGAAACAGAATCCTAACATGACTTGGAATGATAAAGGTGAACTACTGGTACAGAATCAGGTGGTCCCCGGTACCCACATGACGGATTTAGTGAATGACCTGATGCGTCAACGCAGGTCGCACACGAATCCTCGAGGATGGGGGGGGGGGTCTTCGCTCAAGGCTTGAAAGACATGCATGTACCACAGGAATTGGTGGGGAACCCCGAGCGCTGGGCCTGGATGCAGCGTGAATCGCCGGTGCACGCACAACGACAGACTCCACAACCTTCTTGGGAAACCGAGTGGGGACCCGAGCCACCCCCCAAAACACCACCACGGCGGGCACCTACTTTTTCACCCCTTTTACCACGCCACCCCCTGCAACCACCAAGTCACCTCGACCACCACGACGATTAGCGCCCAAGGGCTGGGAGAAGTATTAAAACCAACATCAGCAGCAGGAAAGCTCAGTCGTCATGTTTTACCTCACCCTACCCAGTAACATCTCGGCTGATGTGTTTCCTGACAACACCTTGACCAAGTACGTGACCCAGTTACCGCAACCGTTGCATTTACCTGGACGCTGGTAATGTGGACTTGTGGATATCCAATACCCTTACTCGTGGTACAACGTGCGAGGTGGTGAAGTGTGGTACGAGGTGACCTACGAAGGACAAGAAACCCGACTCACCCTACCCGAAGGCCAATACGATACTCCCAAGGAGTTCATGGGTGGGCTGAGAAGTCTGATGCATTATATGTCTCTACGGGACGTCACGAATACTTCACAACCCATAAAAACTTTCCCGTTCAAAATTCATGTGGACTTCGATTACAACGCACACAACGAAAAGGCCAGTCTCACTCTCAGCCCCAACGTGAGTGTCGAAATCAGTCCCACCCTACCGCAAATGCTGGGTTTCGATCTACAGGGGTACGCTGGCCCCACCGGCGAAACAGGCCACATCCCCATGGACATGCGTGGTGGTATGTGTTGCCTGTACATGTACTCAGACGTGGTCGATGCACACATTGTCGGAGACAGCAACGTACCTCTACTACGCGTCTGCCCGGTGAAAGGCAAGTATGGAGCTCAAGTCACCCACAGTTTCAGGCACATCGTTTATCTACCGGTCAGTCAGACCGATATTAGCTCCATCGTCATCGATATAAGAGACGACACCGGTCAACCGATCGCATTCGAGCGTGGGAAAGTGGTGCTGACACTTCATTTCCGTCAAGTCCGAGCGGTTCACTTTGCATAATGAAGGTGTCTTACGAGTGCGATGCACGCAGCTATATGGACTATTATACCCAACAGGCCGGGGGTAGCTTTCCGGTCTTTGCAGGTACACGCATGCAACGAGGACATGGGCTGGGGAACATACCCGGGAGCATCGTCAAAACGTTCCTGCCCTTGGTGACGCGTGGGGTCAAAGCGATCGGCAAACAAGCGGTACGCAGTGGACTGCAAGTCGCGGGTGATGTCTTGGGCGGTGCGGCACCCAAAGAAGCACTGAAACGCCGAGCCAAAGAAGCGGGAGGCGTCTTGGTCGCCAAAGCACGACGCACCGTAGGGAATAAAAGACCTGCACCACCGAGACCACGCACCAGTCGACGACCGACCCAGCGACGACGCACATCGAAGACCCAGGATATCTTTTCTTAAACATGGCTTTCATCCACGCCGAGTCGTGTCCTTCTACCAACAGTGAATTTGAGTTATGGACCGTCCCACCTACTCAGACCAGTGCCGAAGAGGGTCAATGGGTGGAACATCTCCCCCTTTCCAGTATTACAGCCACAGGCCCCATTGAATTCACCATCACCAACGCAGATACGACCTACCTGGATTTAGCCCATACGTACCTATATGTGAAAGCTAAAATCACCAATAAAGATGGGTCTGTCCTCAAAGCAGATGCACCCGTGGGTCCAGTGAATCTCTGGCTTCATTCGCTATTCCAGCAAGTGGATATAGCCCTCAGTGATAAACTGGTGAGCGCCTCAACGAACACGTACCCGTACCGAGCCTACATCGAAACACTGTTATCCTACGGGCGTGACGCTAAAAAGTCGTATTTGACAGCGCCGTTGTTCTACCGAGATACTCCAGGCAAGATGGAAGCGAGTTCTGATAATGACGGCTATACGGAGAGAGTGGGTTTCACAGCAGACAGTCAATCGGTCGATATGATGGGACGTCTGCATGCGGACTTATTCATGCAGGACCGATACCTCTTGAATGGAGTACCTGTCAAAATACGACTAGTGCGCGCAACGCCTGCGTTTGCCTTGATGGCCCCGAGTGAGGACCTCGAGTATAACATTGTCATCCAAGAGGCCAGTCTGTTTGTACGCAAAGTGAAACCGAGCCCAGGTGTACAGTTGGGGCACATCAGAGCCTTGGAGAAAAAACCAGCCCAGTACCCGATTCGACGAATACAGACCAAGGTATTTTCCGTCCCTAAAGGGAATATGATTGTCAATCAAGAAAACCTGTTCCTGGGGGATTTGCCCAAGCCTTTAACCCTAGCCTGTGTGGAGAACGTCAGTTATAATGGGACTCTCTCGAGGAATCCGTTCAACCTAAAAGCGTTCAACATCAATTTCGTGGCTCTGCATGTGGATGGCCAACAGGTACCGGCACGGCCTTTACAACCTAACTTCGGAACGGCCAATTACATCCGGAGCTATCTGAACCTCTTCATAGCAACTGGCCAAATCAACCAAGACGAGGGAAATATGATCAGTCGAGACGATTTCGGCAAAGGATACACATTGTTCTGTTTCGATCTGACTCCCACCTTAGACAACGATCATCAACTGAGTCTCGTCAAGAAAGGCAACTTACGCTTGGAACTGCATTTCGGGACACCTTTACCGAAAACCATCAATGTGATTTGCTACGCTGAGTTTGACAACATTATTCAAATCGATAAAAGCCGTAACGTCCTGTGTGACTTTGCCACCGAACATGGATACAGACCAGATACGCACCGTGCTGGAGAATGATCCAGGGACACGCATGGTCTTTCAAGGAGTGTTCGCCCGAGACGTGTTCCCATTAGACCGTGTGTATCCTGCTGCTTACGTCCTGAATACAGACCCGATGGATCGACCCGGTCAACACTGGGTGGCCGTGTACTTGAAGGAGGGCAGGGCGAATACTTTGACCCGTACGGCCTACCACCCCTCCATTCCGATTTAACAGACTTCATGGATCAAGGCACAGAGACGTGGTGCTGGTGTCTGACCAGTAGTGTGTGCGGACAATATTGCTTGTTTTACCTGTACCATCGATGTCAGGGACATTCCATGCAGACTATCGTCCACATGTTTGACGAGTACCCCAAGGCCGAGGACCGAGATGTACTCGTATATGGCTGGGCTGCCGTTCATTTCAATGTACAAGTCCCGTTCTGGGCTAAAAGCCCTGTTTCGGGCTTCAGTTTTTTCACGTGGTTGTTCTCACGTTGTTGTTGTTCACTGAATAAAAAAAATGAGATCTCAAAAATCTGTCTTGCGTGTTTTCTGTGTGAACATGAATGCCCCATGTGGGACATGTGGGGATTCAGTCCATGAATGGGTTGAGAAAAAATAGCCAATCAGTGGCCTAGGATGGGATCAAATATAACCCATCAATGCCTAGAAAACAATGCAAAAGCACTGCAGTAAAATAGAGAGCCAATGAAATCAGCCCACAGACCAAGTACATGTTTTGGTCGAGGTTAAGAGTAGGCATTCCACCACAAAAATGTTGTGAATGCCCCCTCACGTATCCTTCACAACGATACCTCACCCGACCCCATCGGACGACTAGGGGCCCAAATAGGCCCCAAAATGTATAAATTTCCATACCCTTTTCCCACAATTCCCTGTCTGCGCGTGCGCAGAATGTGGACAACTGCCGACACACTAGTCCAGGTGGATGCTCCTTTACGAATGCTTCACAGTGATACCCCATTAGGGGCTCCCCTAGATCCCAAAACGTCTATTTCCATACCCTTGTTCTACCGCGGATGCGCAGAATGACGTCAGTTCCACGTCTGACCCACCCTGTCGGATGCTCCCTCACATATGCTTCACATTGATACCTCATACGACTCCATAGGACCACTAGTGGTCCACCTAGACACCAAAACGTCTATGTGCATACCCTTGGTCTACCGCGCATGCGCAGAATGACGATATTCCAACCCCACACCCAGCCGATCAGATGCGCCTTCACAAATGCTTCACATTGATACCTCATACGACCCAATCGGACCATGAAGCGTATTTGAATTCTGGGGACTACTTTTTCTCCGCGGAGGCTTTCTCCCGTGACCGCATCACCGCCAGACATGACCGCATCACCGCGGAGAAATACAAGGTCAAAGGTTGCCGGAACTATAGTGGTCAAAACTTGGCACCCAGCCAACGCTGATGCAATCCATAACCTTGAGCTGGTGGCGCCCCCTGTCGGATGCTTCAGGGAAATCACGAGTTACCCCTCAAGTTTAAGTGCAAAGAGGTCAATACGACGTTTTTCACGCTTATACTACTACTGAGGGGGCCTGATTTTTGGTATATTAATGTGGCAAATTATTAACGATATGAAACAGGAACTAAATAGTAGAATGGCGTCGTACATACCGATGACTGCATTCCCACTATGTACGGTATACAGGGCTATGGTTTAATGAAGCTCTATTCTATTCTGAGATGAAAACTGCTGGAAGCCAACTAAGCATCCACTTTAGCAGGAAATCTCATCTTTCACCGACTGATAACGGGCTCAGCTTGTAACGGAATAGCCGCAAAACCAAATGTGCGGAGATATATATTTCATATCTTTGCTACTCATTTAGAACCGCAAAAGTGGTGTTGCCTCTAGCATGAAGTTAAAAAGTACTAGGATTTACATTAGCTAACAGCGTGATTGGTAAATTGATATCTCCGATGACAGGTAGCAAGAAGTTACTGCTCCAGTGTCATTCCCTACCACACAGACATGGCGTGAGTAGTAATGGAGAAATTATTAGACGAAATTAATATGTAATGAGGATACAAACGTTATTGACGACAAGAGCAATGACACAGTGATCATACCCACACTGTCTATTTTCGTCAGTGCAGTCTTATTCTATGGAGTAATTCAACTGTCAGTTCGTGGAGAAATATTTTGTTTGGTATATCTGCACATCACTGTGGTGTGATAATTAACACCCGCCTTGGCATACCTGCCATCAGGAAGAAATTCTACTCTAATCGAATGGAAACAATACTCGAAGGGCGACCATCGAACCACGTTGTCAGGATTTCTTAAGCGAGGTCGGAATCCAGAACACTGCCTTGGAAATATTGAAATTCATATTCATAATATTCATCATTTTTCCATGAAAGTTATACAAGCACATCGATATCTCTGGATTTACCGATACAGGACTTCGAACGATGGAAGTCGGTCACTCGCAAATAAAACGAGTGTCTCACAATAACCTTCTTGTATGTCGAATCTTCTAAAGTTTGATTGCAAATTTTACCTTGTCAAAAACCTTGCGCATATGTTGTATTCGGGCCTTCTCGGCTTTTCCGTGGATTACAAATACCTGGAATTCATTCATTGTCTACAACGAGGGATATTCCATCCATTTTTGACCTGTACAAAGCACAAACATTTTAAATATTTGTTTGTGGAAGTACTCAACTGCGCGTTCGTGTTGTTGTAATTCCTAGCTCGAACAAAAGAGAGCGTACTTCTAATCAACACATCATGGGTCGACTTCAGGACGAAATGGAGTGTTATCTTTGTTAACTCACGCTATATTTACCCATGGGATGCCCCTTGAATTTAACTTCTTGTTAAATCACGTAAAAATATGTCTAAATAGTTACTTCGTAGCGATATATATTCTGAGAATGTTCTTAAATTTGCGTACGAAAAGGTCAGTTGCGTTGGGTTTTGTGAAACACTCGGTACGCATCTTCGCAAACCACTCCTATAGCACGTTTTCCGTCGCAACGTGCAAAGAGCCTGTGCAACAACCGCCAAGAGAGAATTAGTTTGCAGCAGTTGATCTACTTTGTAGTTAATGGCAAGTGCGCGTTGCTCAGGAAAACCGAGAGCAATTTGCTTGCACAAACATGTATAGTCATTAAGAATTCAACGATGAGCCATTCGGATTGGCTAACGCGCTGAATATTTTCTAACGCCTAACGGATCTACTGTTAGATGGGCCGAATTGGCGAACTTGCCTGGTTGAATATCATCAAATCTTCTCAATCAACTAATGAGTTCCTCGAGTACATTGTTGATGGCGATGCTATGAGTTCAGAAACACAGAAGGTCGGTTCAGAAAAGGATTTTGCCTATTCTATAAAAATCGGGTAATTCTACTACTTCATATTGACCGCTTAATGGCATTCGACTAATCTACGAGCTTCTGGAGAAAAATAAACCGTAATACTGAAGCCGAGACTTTGGGGGGTACGTTCAACCTTCTTGGAGATGGCCTATCCTCCCCTTCTCTGATTTTACATCACCTTCTGCACTATATAGGTCACTACAGTAATAATCAAACTGAGCTAACCATTGAATATGTGATCAACATTTAGAGGGAGCAGAGTAAAACTACAGAACACTGACAGTCATGACAGATCATGACTCGCTTAGGCCGCTGGTGATCACGAATAACCTAGAAGGGTGACTAATGCGTTGGTTCTTGGTGCCGCAAGAGTATAATGTGAAGCTAGAACATTGATACAGGGTAAAGCGGGTGGCCTTCGTGTCTCCCCTAATAAAGCTGCCTTTGATAGCAAATTAAGTTATGCCGATGGCGTCGAACATGGCGTCATCAGGTCCTCACAGAGCAAGGGTAACTTTGCGTCGTCGATGTTTAATTATCTGAATGACAGCTCACATCCTACTCGATCCAGTGATACCTGTAGGTGTGTTGTCTAGTCTGGAGAAATTATTTAATAGACGGACGGATTTGCTATATAGTGAATACGACCAAAGTGAACACCACAACATAACATTGACGAACACTTGGTCTAGCTGAACAGTTCAAATATATGTTAGGCACGATGATGTCAATGAATGTGAGCAACCACTCTTAACACAGACAGATTCATCTCGTTGCATTGCTGGATCATCTCAGCAGCATACGCAAGAAAATTAAATAAACACTTCCTATACGTACGCGATCCACTTAGGCGTGTTTATACTGCTGCGAGTTTTTCGAGGTTCGTAGTTTTCACCGATACGGAGAAGTACTGGGTTGTAGTAAATGTTCTTCTACACGAATAGGACCGTCCCGAGATCGAAACAATGTCAAGCAGAAATTGAAACGTTTAGGCAGCATTGGACCTCACAGATATTTGTTGTGAATGCGAACTTGCATTCTATAAATATTCTCTCGTTTGGGCCTTTTTTCTATATGGCGGTCACATAGTTCATCATTTTCTATCAGATGTCTTGATGGGATTATTACATCATCGCTCTGAAATGTGTGTATCTAATACTGCTTAAGCCAGAACTAGGGGGCGTGTGGTCATATCATTCAAGGCGTCCACATGAACAGCTACAATAAAAGCGTGGATGGAATACAAATCGTCACAGGATCACTTTTGGTTCTTGTTGATGTTTTTAGAAATATGCAGTCAGTAAATATGTCTGTGGGGTCATATGACTTCTTGTCGTGTCACCGGCCTCGTATTCCACCACCCATTATGTCAATTTTTACTATTTCCATAACTTGCCAACCGGAATATTGAGCGTAGGCGACAGAATCGAGAAGAATAGATGTGAAGCACAGTTTCAGCAAATTGACTGAGTAGGGATATTAATTTCTACCAAATCACAGCGAGAACACACTCAGATCTTCTTCTATCCTCGGACAGGTCATTATGAGATCATTAGGAAGGTATCGTATCTCATGTGAAATTTCAAAACGTTGAGTGCACCGAGGACAAGAAACCGATTAAATTGTGTATTGTGCACTCAGAACGAATAACACATTATGTATACCGGGAGATAAGCCCACTCTATCAGTGGTAGCGGTATGCGAACGTGATAGGTAAGATTCTCAGGAGACTGTGAAGTATCTGTGGGTAGATGGCGTAGAAATACTTAGTTTGGTATGTCTCTACATGACTGCGGTTTGATAATTAATAACCTTATCGTTAAGTTGGTATGTCGCCACATGACTGTGGTGTGATAATTAACAACCTTGTCGTTAAGATTGGTATGTCTCCACATGACTGCAGTATGATAATCAGCAACCCTGCCGTTAAGTTTGGTATGTCTCCACATGACTGCGGTGTGATAATAAACAAAACTAGGATGATAATAAACAACCTTGTCGTTAAGTTTGGTATGTTCCCACATGAGTGCGGTGTGATAATAAACAACTTTGTCGTTAAGTTTTTTAGCGTTTCAGTTCTACGACTTGAGGTCTATTATAATTATTTTTGAAATTTCTCCAAATTTTCATAGTTCCATTTGGCGACTTAATAAGATAATTTCCTGGACTATCTGCCTTTTATCCACAACCGTTTAAAGCCAACCATGGCGGATATCTTCGATTGATGCAATTTTGTTTTAAATTCGATGCGAAGATTTGCTCTGTAAAACAACAAGGCCAATATCGACCAATCAAATTTTCAAACTATTGAAGTAATACAGCGGAAATGGCTGAATATACATGTGTGGGTGGCAAGGTTTTTAGAGCCCAACAATATACGTTATGGAGGAAATATCGGTAGATTGAGCTTTTTGTAAAAAATAATTATTAAGTTAATCGATTGCGTTGAAATTTTTAGTCTGTGGGCTTATGTAAAAAAAGCTAAATTTTGGGTAGATTCTTGGCACCAATGTTTAAGCACACCTAGAAACATCACTGATTAAGAAAAAAATGGATGCCAGTTTTTGCATTAACATTTAGGGCCTCCATTTTGAATTTCAAAATGGCCGCCTTTTCTTAGCCGATCTGTATGATTTTTTGTTATTCAACATTATTTTAAACATGTAATCGAAATGTGCGCAAATAATTTGGGTTTGAAATGCATTATAGTTGAGACAACTGTTCATCTGAACTCGTTTGCATGGATAGTAACCTGTTTTCGACGTTATTATCAAGAAATATTGGTATGAATGTGCAACTTCTTACTGGTATATGACAAATATTTTCTGCTCACAGTATGTAATAATGCATATCCAATGTGAACCAAATAAATTCCATGAAAATCAGAGCTTCTGAGCTAGTTCACCAGGGCGTTGAAGCGTTAAGCTGGGCGTTGACGGGCGTTGAGACGGGCGTTAAGGCGTAACGACGGGCTTTGACGGGCGTCGCTGCATTTCGATGAATTGGTGTCAATTCCATGGAAATCAGAGCTTCTGAGCTAATTCACCAGGGCGTTGAAGCGTTAAGCTAAGCGTTGACGGGCGTTACTGTCTATAAAAGCGAGCGTATTTCCAAAAACACGCACAGTCGACGTTCAACCGTCAACATGACTTATACTTGCTCTGAGTGCGAACGCACGTTCACCAGACATTACGATATGATGCGACACCAGAACAATATACATGGGATTGAAGACTCCGAGGAGTCCGTTGAGGGGGATGCTGATGCAGAGACTGCTGAGAGTGTATCGACTGATACCGAAACAGAGATTGCTGAGAGTCTATCTAGTGATACGGAGAGCTTGACCTCAGATATTCAGCATACGTCCGTGGAAAGTGAGGCAGAACCTACCTTCTGGGATCGTATTGTGACAGCAGCTATCAATACTTACGCTGCAGCGATCGAGGACGCCGGAGAGGATAATTTACAACAGACGTACACCCAAATGCGCCCCCGCATCAGGAAAACAGCCATGGCGATCTATGAACAGTATACCTTACTACCGCTTGAAATGAAAGGCGACCCCACGCACAGGTCCATCATGAAGGCCAAGCGTCACTTGGAAGAGGCTATGGGGCTACCACCCACCGAGGCCCTGGAAAATGCGATCAGAATGAGCAAACAACTGTTTCAGGACATGCTGCCCGAAGAATACCCAGGCCTGTCCGACGATGATTAGAATAAACGGTTCAGAGCGAACATGGCCGAAGATGGAACTTACTGAAATGGCGACTTCTGATTGGACAAGAATACATCTAACGGACAGGAACGAATATGATAGATGCAAATGGTGGCCTCTGATTGGGCAAGAGTCTTTTTGAGTTGTAAACATACCCAACGCGGCTCCCCCAGCGTGGGTATGATGTAACATTGGGGAAAATAAACTATATGAAAAAACTTCTTCTTGTTGTTCTCTCATGTGTCATCCTTGTTTTTGTTGTTGTTGTTCTCTCTCCGGTCTATATCATGGCGTCAAGGCGTTATGTTAGAGCGTTAAGGCATAACTACAAGCGTTGACGGGCGTCACCGCATTTCGAAGAATTAGTGACAATTACATGGAATATCTAGAAAATCAGAATTTCTGAGCTATTTCACCAGGGCGTTGAAGCGTTAAGCTTGGCGTTGGCGGGCGTTGCTACAATATGACACCTCATACGACGCATTCGGACCAAGGATGGTCCCTCTCTACACCAAATACCTTCCTTTCACTGCCCCAAAATGTCCACTTTGGCTACTACTCGTACTGATGACGTCACCAATGACGTCACAGATGACGTGAACATCCCTCAAATTGGGGTCTACACCCCAAGAGCTACAAAATGACACCTCACACGACGCATTCGGACCAAGGATGGTCCCTCTCTACACCAAATACCTTCCTTCACTGCCCCAAAATGGCCACTTTACTTACTACAACCAACTGCGCATGCGCAGATTGACGCGACTTGCATTTGAAAACACACCATTCTGACTCTAACCCACACAAGCTTCACTTTGACACCTTCCACGACCCATTCGGACCCATAGCGGTCATCTCTACCCCAAACACACACCCACATACCCCACCAAAATGCCTGCTTTCTATACTACGGCCAGACTGCGCATGCGCAGAATGACCATATTTCTACCCCACATCCACGCCACCAGATGCTCCATTACATAGGCTTCACATGGATACCTCACACGACCCATTCGAACCGTGAATAGCCCATCTCTAACCCAAACACACCCACACACACCCCCAAAAATGCCTGCTTTCTATACTACTACGGCCAGGCTGCGCATGCGCCGATTATTGACAACGTACGAATTATTAGTGTAGTCAAGTGCTCCTGCATGAGAGCTTCAAAATAAGACCTCATACGACACCATTGGACCACCAGGGACTCACCTAGACTCCAACACGTCCACCCAGTATGGATTTATACATACATTGGGCTTATACCCCAGTATATGGGTCTATATGGGGCTATAGACAGACCTCGAACTTTTTTCAAAAATTTCACCGTTTCGTGCCGGGACACTTCCTATCATGTTTGTCTTGACGAGACTAAGAAAACAAATCCAAACAACCATACCGCAAATGTCTAGAAGTAGGTTTCCCAGTGGGACAAACATTGGTCCTATACCCCTAGTATGGGACTATATGGGTCTATATGGGGCTACGTAAACAAATCCTGAAATCTGGTGACCATCTTGGATTTTTGCTAATTTAGAGTATTTATAGTGTTCTTATTTTGTTTCCAATGAATGGTTGGCCCCTTTATAAGAGTTTAGATAAAATGAAACAAATATTGAATGACATTTGAATGAATAATTGGCAATTATGTTTAAAAAATGATTTTCGATGATGGCCATTTTGAAATTCAAAATGGAGGTCCCAAATGTTAATGCAAAAACTGGCACCCATTCTTTTCTTAATCAGCGAACTTTCTAGATGTGTTTAGACATGAGTGCCAAGAATCTACCCGAAAAAATGACAAATCTGGAAAATATTACGTAAGCCCATAGACTATTTGGTTTCCAGTCTGAATCACTTGTTTGGGGGCAATATTATATGACATCTTTTTCACGAAAAGTTATTTTTATTCATTCAGGCATACAGGATCTATGAACCTGAACCATACCCGGTGATTGTGAAAACATCTCTCCGTGAAAGTATATGGGCGTTAATTTGAACAGTTTCCCTTTCCTAGCAACCAAGATAGCACTCACAGCAAACCAAAATGGCATTCGTCGATTTTGACAACGAAGACCTGGTTTTGTAGGTTACGGGATTTATACGGAGTCTGAATAACATGACCTGTTTCGAAATCTCAAATAGCAACCAAAATGGCATACAAAGAAATCAAACCTCTTTAACAAATTCTGTCATCGACAACAGATTCCATATGTTATAACCACTGTGACTTGATCAGCAGCGATTGCCTTCACCGTCGTCGTTGTTGTCAATAAAAGTTTTGTCTAAAATAATAGTTATTTCCCGCCTTTTCTTACAGGACAGCAGATATAATTAAAAAAATGCGTACTATGTATAAATTGGCGATATAAAACGATCTACATACCCCTCCACTAATATATCTATATATACAATGACGTTGTTGACTTTTTAGATACAGATATAATAGGGGAGAGATATGTAGATCTGTTTCTCACATCACAGCGGCCAAAAGCAATGTGATACCCCCATGTGATACAAAACCTGTATCACACCCTTACAATTTGCTTGCTATATTTTTGGTTATTTTTCAACATTATTTTGATGTGAGAAATAAATTATAACACTCGTGGTCATTTATCTGATTTTTATCACACTCGTTTGATAAAACCCATATGAAACTCGCTAAAACTCGTTTCATATGGGTTTTATCAAACTCGTGTGATAAAAATCAGATAAATGACCACTCGTAGTGATAATCTATATGTATCTCGCTAATTTATAAAAAGATCACATTTTATGATATAAACTCTCAATGGGGTGTATAAAAGTTGGAAAATATTTTTTTTTCTAATAAAAAATTGAACAGCAGCAACAACAACGAAGTATATATAACCACTAGAGATATAATAACGGAGGGATATGTAAATCGGTATATACCGCTAAATTATATATAGAACGCACGTTATGATATCTACTCTCACTGTGGTGCATGTAAAGTTAGGAAACAATTTTAGTCTCTAGACATTTTTATTTATTTATTAACAACAAGAACAACAGCTACGAAGACAACCACTTCTGTTCAAATTACTGTGGTTTAAAATCTTCCTTGGCCTGGATGATTTGAGGTGCACCGCATCCTGGGGAGGGATACCAAGAAATGTATAAAAATCCAAATGGCCCGACTCTGATGACGTCACAGTGACTTCATATTTTTTTCTGTTGTGTTTTCTGTTTTCTCACAATTTGTCTGCCGCGACTGTGTTCTCGGCATGTTTCCGTTACAGGGGTTATGGCATTAGTCATTAATTGTCACTGCATTGATTGATGATCGATGTAGGCCTCGTAACATAATGCTAATAATAGATGACAGGTCGTCAGGTGATGACACACAATGTAGACTAAGAACAGATCTGTCCAGAGCTGCACCAGATCTGATTCACCGTTAAGCATCATCTCTTTGACCGATTACCTCCCTTACCACCCTTGGCAAGTGGCATCAAACCAGAGGTAATGACTCCCGCTTCGAACTACATTGTTTAGAAATTGGACAGCGGATATTGGTGGATTTTATAAGCTGTGATTTTTCAGCATTTCTGATCAATCTGATATTTCAAATTGCAGATGAGTCTTCAAACTATAATTCCTGGTGTTGATTTGGGCCACTTTTGGGAAAGCATGATGGAAGGGAACATGATCAATAGAGGATGAGAAGGCTCCCTGTTTACAAATTGAATGCCAGTCGGTAACACCGGTCAGCTGTCAATGGTAAGAAGTTGAAATTCCATGGTCAATTTCCGTCAAGATTTTACAGTTGATGTCCCACAAGGTGAATATTGTCATGCCAAGTGGATTTATGCATCGAGAGGTTTCTAGATTTTTGGTGATTTTGTGTGCTAAAACAAGTAGTGAAAAGATTAGTGGTCTCACACCAAGTACACACTCACCAGGTGGCGTGCTTGTTACTGTTGGACTGATGGACTATCGGAACTCCACTGCACTGGACTGTGATTGCGTTAGGCCTTGATCTCTTTCAATTACTCATCTGAAATTGGATCGATGAAACTGTCCATATGGTAATATGGACAATTTCGTCTTGTACGATTATGTATTGAAAAGAAAATGCGGCACCATGGAGAAATGAAAATTTTTAGCATACATGTTCCCGTGTTCTCTGTCCATGGGTTAATTCAAAATAGCGAAAATATCAGACGGTTGAGCAGGGACATTACTATGAGACGTTATAAAGGACCCTGGGTTGATATACTCGTTTTGTGTCAAACTTTTTCGCCATAAAGGAGTTAGGCCTTAGTACAATGCGAAATTAAGGCTGTCGAAAAGTTAGTCCAGTATAGGCCGCTATGTAAAACTATGTCAGCCAACAATTCGCACAAGTCTGTTTGAAGGGCTGAAAATGTCCAACAGGATGGCAGAGGTACTAACAATATAGTAAAAGGGGAAGAAGAATGATCATGCCGTCTAAATGGGTCAGTATCCTTTTTTATGAAATAAGGCGAATACGAATAGTCGTAGAGCGTCCTCAGAAAGTTCCGCATTATTGGCGCCCAGATGCTTTGAGACTGATTCACGTTTTCAGTGTTATCGTCCGTGGCTGCAACACCGAACGTCAGTGTCCTATAGACCGAGTATCGAGTCGATCTGTGGAAGACAGAATGAACGTAAATCGGATTAACAATACAACGTCATATGCCTATTCTGCTCCTTGGTTAATCGGAATAAATAATACGAAATGTCTATACTGCTATTTTGTAATCGGATTGCTCGAAGACGTAGTATTACGAGAAACATAAGAAGCCTACAACCCGGATAGCTCTAAGTATATGGCACAGGGAAAGTAGTTGTTTGACTTCTCTAACACCACCGAAGGAAATGAATCAGGTCTGGTACATGCCACGTATTTCATCGATATTAGATGACTATTCCAGTGCAAAGCCGTGATCCAAGTACGGAAATAAATTTCAACGTCTCCACATTGAAGGCTTATCTGAGACACAGAAACTGTCAGTTACTTGCCGACGGACGGTGGTTCTCTCTTTGTACTCCAGCTTCCTCCACCAACCAAACTGGCTGTTTGAATATGAGTGAAATAAATCTTTTGTCCTATAATTGTCAAA
>JAVTVY010002546.1:0-33675 GCA_036873755.1 Hanleya hanleyi
ATGATTAACCTCTGATCTCATGTTTGCATGATTACACCAGGCAGTATATTATCAACCACTGGGAAAATTATGGTGGAAAGTTGTAGAAGGAAGGGGGACACAGATGGCGAGACTTTTCTGGACAATGCAAAGAAAAGTTATGGCGGTTCATTTGCTGATTCAACAGTAGAGGGAGTGAAATCTCTGGGCAGAGTTATTCCTGTCTTTATTACCATCATCATGTACTGGGCCATCTATTCTCAGGTAATATATATACATACTAATCTCTGGGCAGAGTCATACCTGTCTTTATTATCATCATGTACTGGGCCATCTATTCTCAGGTAATATATATACATACTAATCTCTGGGCACAGTCATACCTGTCTTTATTATCATCATCATGTACTGGGCCATCTATTCTCAGGTAATATATATACATACTAATCTCTGGGCAGAGTTATTTACCATGCAGCACCAAGTACCGTATCGTAAGCTGTACTGGGCCATCTATTCTCAGGTAATATATATACATACTAATCTCTGGGCACAGTCATACCTGTCTTTATTATCATCATCATGTACTGGGCCATCTATTCTCAGGTAATATATATACATACTAATCTCTGGGCAGAGTCATACCTGTCTTTATTACCATCATCATGTACTGGGCCATCTATTCTCAGGTAATATATATACATATTAATCTCTGGGCAGAGTCATACCTGTCTTTATTATCATCATCATGTACTGGGCCATCTATTCTCAGGTAATATATATACATAATAATCTCTGGGCAGAGTTATACCTGTCTTTATTACCATCATCATGTACTGGGCCATCTATTCTCAGGTAATATATATATACATACTAATCTCTGGGCAGAGTCATACCTGTCTTTATTACCATCATCATGTACTGGGCCATCTATTCTCAGGTAGTATATATACATACTAATCTCTGGGCAGAGTCATACCTGTCTTTATTACCATCATCATGTACTGGGTCATCTATTCTCAGGTAATATATATACATATTAATCTCTGGGCACAGTCATACCTGTCTTTATTACCATCATCATGTACTGGGCCATCTATTCTCAGGTAATATATATACATACTAATCTCTGGGCACAGTCATACCTGTCTTTATTACCATCATCATGTACTGGGCCATCTATTCTCAGGTAATATATATACATAATAATCTCTGGGCAGAGTTATACCTGTCTTTATTACCATCATCATGTACTGGGTCATCTATTCTCAGGTAATATATATACATACTAATCTCTGGGCAGAGTCATACCTGTCTTTATTACCATCATCATGTACTGTGCCATCTATTCTCAGGTAATATATATACATACTAATCTCTGGGCACAGTCATTCCTGTCTTTATTATCATCATCATGTACTGGGTCATCTATTCTCAGGTAATATATATACATACTAATCTCTGGGCACAGTCATACCTGTCTTTATTATCATCATCATGTACTGGGCCATCTATTCTCAGGTAATATATACATACTAATCTCTGGGCAGAGTCATACCTGTCTTTATTATCATCATGTACTGGGCCATCTATTCTCAGGTAATATATATACATACTAATCTCTGGGCACAGTCATACCTGTCTTTTGTCATTTGGAGCCAATATCTATTCTCTTGGTTTATATATACATACTGGTCTTCTGGGCAGAAGTCATCTGTCTTATTACCAATGTTGGGTCATCTATTCTCAGGTAATATGTATATATATTACCTGAGAATAGATGGCCCAGTACATGATGATGATAATAAAGACAGGTATGACTGTGCCCAGAGATTAGTATGTATATATATTACCTGAGAATAGATGACCCACTACATGATGATGGTAATAAAGACAGGAATAACTCTGCCCAGAGAGTAGTATGTATATTTACACACTGACTCTATTGTGTAACCGGGGTTTTTCTTTTGCCGTAATGACCCGGCGCACAATGGGTTTCACTTGTGCCCCGGTGTTCAAGTAGCAAGAACCGGGTGTTCATGCCGATCAAATCCGGGGTGATATTTGACATGAACACCTCCCTAGTTTCAAGAGACACACTGACTTCTTTGTCTGGCATGGGCATTCGTCTGCGTGAATCGCCTGGTCGCCTTCAGGAATTAGCAGGTGTTCATGTAGAAATAAGTGGGTGAGTGTTAAAGTAATTTATTAACCCGTATCCGGTGTTCAAGTGATTTATCAAACATTTTAAGATTAATCATTGAAAGAACGAACAATGTCCTTTGAAGTGTGCGACGGGAGATAACTCGTATGAAAATGATACAAAAGCCTTTTGATATCGAACTTTCAAGTGAAATTTCGAGAAACACAAGCTCAATTCATCTTCACATTTCAAGTTAAATGCTACACTAGCGTTCCGTCACGTGTAGTGTTCGACTTGGATATGCGAAGATGGCTCAATTGAGCACCACTAAATCACAAGTCAGCTTTGATGAATGTCAGTCAAATACAGAATTATTTTCCATTATTGGAGTGACAAGCTACATGTATCGTTGTAGGATCTGCATGGAAATACGCCATGTAAATTTCACACTTTGGTTTATTTTGCTGCCAGTCACATACCTTCTTGTCGAGTGACACCAGTGTCGTCTTGCTGTAGTTTCACTGAATCCAGTCACAATTTCTTTTTGTGAGCGTTAGACTATATGCCTTCTGCTACATACATCAACACAGCGACTGCCTCAAATATAGGTCTAATCTTTGGTTGTCGCCTGCTAAGCGTTGATTGCAGACTAAGCAGTCAAAATATGACGCGTCTGTATGTCGCAACGTATCAATTTTCTGCCGTACGTATATGTGTGGGTACAAGTCAAGTGTGTACCGGTAAACGTGAATTTCTGTCAGACATTCCCTTAAGTGTAAGCCTAGTATGAGATCATGCGTATGGACATAGGGATATGTAATTTGTATGTCTGCATATTTTGCTTCATATGCATTTCACGTAATGTAGATTGTGACACGTATATATATCAATTACATATATGTTTTTGTTACAAATCTTTGTAACGATAACGCGAGAGTTACGGACCAGTCAAACGAGTTGTGGAAGTTATATTTCGTATGCAAATGTGTTGTTTGTCCTGAAACAACCATGATGTGTTACACAATACGGCCATTGTGTAAGTTATTTATCGCCTTCGACATCAGGGTACATGCAGAATGAACACTCACACCAGTCCGATTTAAATACCTCGGTCGCTTCGCGACCTCGGTATTCAAATCGGACTGGTGTGAGTGTTCATTCTGCATGAACCCCTCTGTCTCAGGCGATAACTATTACATACTAATCTCTGGGCAGAGTCATACCTGTCTTTATTACCATCATCATGTACTGGGTCATCTATTCTCAGGTAATATATATACATACTAATCTCTGGGCAGAGTTATACCTGTCTTTATTACCATCATCATGTACTGGGTCATCTATTCTCAGGTAATATATATACATACTAATCTCTGGGCAGAGTCATACCTGTCTTTATTACCATCATCATGTACTGGGTCATCTATTCTCAGGTAATATATATACATACTAATCTCTGGGCAGAGTTATTCCTGTCTTTATTACCATCATCATGTACTGGGCCATCTATTCTCAGGTAATATATATACATACTAATCTCTGGGCAGAGTCATACCTGTCTTTATTACCATCATCATGTACTGGGTCATCTATTCTCAGGTAATATATATACATACTAATCTCTGGGCAGAGTCATACCTGTCTTTATTACCATCATCATGTACTGGGTCATCTATTCTCAGGTAATATATATACATACTAATCTCTGGGCACAGTCATACCTGTCTTTATTACCATCATCATGTACTGGGTCATCTATTCTCAGGTAATATATATACATACTAATCTCTGGGCAGAGTCATTCCTGTCTTTATTACCATCATCATGTACTGGGTCATCTATTCTCTGGTAATATATATACATACTACTCTCTGGGCACAGTCATACCTGTCTTTATTATCATCATCATGTACTGGGTCATCTATTCTCAGGTAATATATATACATACTAATCTCTGGGCACAGTCATACCTGTCTTTATTACCATCATCATGTACTGGGTCATCTATTCTCTGGTAATATATATACATACTAATCTCTGGGCACAGTCATACCTGTCTTTATTACCATCATCATGTACTGGGTCATCTATTCTCTGGTAATATATATACATACTACTCTCTGGGCACAGTCATACCTGTCTTTATTATCATCATCATGTACTGGGCCATCTATTCTCAGGTAATATATATACATACTAATCTCTGGGCAGAGTCATACCTGTCTTTATTACCATCATCATGTACTGGGTCATCTATTCTCAGGTAATATATATACATACTAATCTCTGGGCAGAGTCATACCTGTCTTTATTACCATCATCATGTACTGGGTCATCTATTCTCAGGTAATATATATACATACTAATCTCTGGGCAGAGTCATACCTGTCTTTATTACCATCATCATGTACTGGGTCATCTATTCTCAGGTAATATATACAGGCTATTACCACCCTGGGTAGAGTCATACCTGTCTTTACTACCATCATCATGTACCAATACTCCGGCCTCAGGTAATATATATACTACTAATCTCTGGGCAGAGTTTGCCTGTCTATTACCATCATCATGTACTGGGCCATCTGGCCTGCAAAATATATATAAGGCTACTTCAATCTGGCAGAGTCATTCTCATCTTTATTACCATCATCATGTACTGGGTCATCTATTCTCTGGTAATATATATACATACTACTCTCTGGGCACAGTCATACCTGTCTTTATTATCATCATCATGTACTGGGCCATCTATTCTCAGGTAATATATATACATACTAATCTCTGGGCAGAGTCATTCCTGTCTTTATTACCATCATCATGTACTGGGTCATCTATTCTCAGGTAATATATATACATACTAATCTCTGGGCAGAGTCATACCTGTCTTTATTACCATCATCATGTACTGGGTCATCTATTCTCAGGTAATATATATACATACTAATCTCTGGGCAGAGTCATACCTGTCTTTATTACCATCATCATGTACTGGGTCATCTATTCTCAGGTAATATATATACATACTAATCTCTGGGCAGAGTCATACCTGTCTTTATTACCATCATCATGTACTGGGTCATCTATTCTCAGGTAATATATATACATACTAATCTCTGGGCAGAGTCATTCCTGTCTTTATTACCATCATCATGTACTGGGCCATCTATTCTCAGGTAATATATATACATACTAATCTCTGGGCAGAGTCATTCCTGTCTTTATTACCATCATCATGTACTGGGTCATCTATTCTCAGGTAATATATATACATACTAATCTCTGGGCACAGTCATACCTGTCTTTATTGCCATCATCATGTACTGGGTCATCTATTCTCAGGTAATATATATACATACTAATCTCTGGGCACAGTCATACCTGTCTTTATTACCATCGTCATGTACTGGGTCATCTATTCTCAGGTAATATATATATACATACTAATCTCTGCGCAGAGTCATACCTGTCTTTATTACCATAATCATGTACTGGGTCATCTATTCTCAGGTAATATATATACATACTACTCTCTGGGCACAGTCATACCTGTCTTTATTACCATCATCATGTACTGGGTCATCTATTCTCAGGTAATATATATACATACTAATCTCTGGGCAGAGTCATACCTGTCTTTATTATCATCATCATGTACTGGGCCATCTATTCTCAGGTAGTATATATACATACTACTCTCTGGGCAGAGTCATACCTGTCTTTATTACCATCATCATGTACTGGGCCATCTATTCTCAGGTGAAAATTTTATTTTGATTCTTTCAAACTGCTGGAATTGTAAAGGATATTAAATCAGGTATCTTTGTACAGTAAATGCTGTAATGATTCAATCACCATATTAACATTCAATCATCTTATAAGATTGCACTTCAAAGTTGATCAGAAACTGGAAATGTGGGAGACATGATATATAATAAATGTGATTACCCCAATATTCTGGGGTGAGAAAATGATATTCTGCATTGAGAAAACAATATTTTGGGGTGAGAAAACGATATTCTGGATAAGAAATTGATATTCTGGTGTGAAAAAAAATGTGAAAATGACATTTTGGGGTGAGAAAATGATATTTTGAGGGTGAGAAATTGAGATTCTGAGGTGAGAAAACGATATTCTGGGGTGAGAAAATGTACCTCCTGAGCATTTTCAGTATACTGGGAGTATAGCAGCAGTATAGACATATAGAATAAGTACAGCAACCTTATATGGAAGTATAGATTTGAAGTATAGAAGAAGTACACACAACTAACAGAATATACAGCTAAGTGCATATATTTAACTTGAACTGGTTACTAGTTAGTCAATATTCCATTTTTTCCAATATTGTATATTGTACCTGTTTCTGCAGAAGTTTATTATTTCTTTGTTGCGATGTGGACAAAATTGTTTTCTTTTATCCATGATCATTCAAATTTATTAGAACAGAAAGTTGATGAAATAATATATTAGAACAGGAAGATGATGAAATAATTTATTAAAACAGAAAGTTGACGAAATAATTTATTAGAACAGAAAGTTGATGAAATAATTTATTAGTGACCAATATACTGATGGGGTGATGGAATATAGGGTGTCTGAATTATTGACGTCTTTGTGTGCCTTTCTTACCCCTCGGCCATTTTGGCCTCGGGGTATTGTCGTTGCCATGTACGTCCGTCCGTCCGTTAACGCATTTTAGGCAAAACCGCTTGAGGTACAACCACCAAATTTTCAACACTTATTTATCTAGTGCTAAGTCAGACGCCTATTGAAAGTGGCTTCCCTCTGCCCATATTTTACAGAGTTCTGCCCCTTTACAGATATATTAATTTCTATTTCTGTCCTATATGCCTGAATGTAACCAACTATATCTGCAGAACTGTGTTCGGTATAGCTACTATATTTTGAAAACTTATTTATATTGTTGTATTCTACAAGCCAACAAAGGATAACTCGCCTCGGCTTATGGAGTTATGCCCCTTTCGGATGTAATAATCTCCAATTTTGTTATCTGTAGCTGAATGTACAAGTTAAATCTGCAGATCCATGTTCGGTACAGCTTATTCGTCTCGTTCTTATTTTACAGAGTGCTAAGTCAGACGCCTATCGAAAGTGGCCCCCCATGACCCGTATTTTACAGAGTTATGCCCCTTTACAGATATATAATTTTCTAGTTCTGTCTTATATGCCTGAATGTACTACCGGTATATCTTGATCATCCCACATAGAACTATCTCTTTCCCAATTACAAGCGTCTAGTCCGTCATTCATAATCCAGCCGTCGTCCATTAGAGAATATCCGCGTCCATAATCCAAAGACCTATTCCATTTTCCATATAACAGTATTAGCACCAAATTCAAAAAGACAATCATAGTATACAAAAACATAGGCTTGTTTCCTGCAAGAGAGAAGCGGTCAACAGTTTTCAATGATGCCGACAAGACATCATGATGTTCCAAAAATATCAAATCCGGATCGCTGATCAGTATTCTTAATCCATAATATTCGTTATAGAGTCGTCATCTAAAAAAAAAAAAAGATGTAAAAAAGATTCACACTACACATGGGTCACAATGACTTGGGGAAAGCTGAGGGGTTTTGATTAGATCAATCTCATGTTTATGTTCTTTCTCATTCTTCCAGATGTCGAGCACATTTTTCCTGCAGAGTGTACGTATGGATGTTCGTATAGGATCACTGGTCACGCCCGCTGCTGCCCTCAACCTTTTCAACAGTGCCATCATACTTCTCTTGGTCCCGTTCATGGACAGAGTTGTCTACCCATGTTTAGCAAGATTTGGCAAACATCCAACATTATTACAAAGAATGGGTAAGTTTGCCGAGACACAACACTAAATCCTCTGTCCATCTTTTCTGAGATTGGAGATTGGATTCCGGTGTAGTGCAAAACTAACCAGCATTCTGAAAAATTACAGTTGTGTTTTTGGATATCATCATCCGAATGCATGGAAAGATCATACGTAGACAATTTTGCATGCCAAATTATCATAACTGATTGGTCCATGGGATGTCGGGACTATCACAAGCCTTGCTTGAATGTAGACACACCTTCAGCAGTGTTGGAAGGAAATTATCCGATGGTGGGCCTCAAAGTGACCCCATCATGAAAATAGATAACACATTTTTCCACTATGAACTACTGTCAATCTTTCAGCTGAACTTTCATTGTTATATAACGTGTAATATTCCCCATTCATCCGGTTAATTCACTTTACCTTTACCTTATCATCGGAAGTGAAAGAAAACCGCTATATTTGCTATGACAAGTAAACTGCCGGGGTTACATTGTCTACAATTGTCATTTATTTTTACATAGCGTAAGATGAACAGCGAGAAAGTTACATTAAAAAATAAGCATGAAACCAGAGTTACTTCGAGACTACAAGGTGTTGAATAATTATTACACAGAGTAATAAATCTGGCGAGAAAAATGGAAACTTCATTCATCTAAAAAAAAATTGATTCGTCGATGGCAGATCGTTACATGTTGATAGTGTTAATATTTGCACCAGCTATGTATATATTATATCATGGCGTGTACTACGAATATCAATGAAAACATATTATCATCCAAAAATAATGCGACCTCTTCGAAGTCGATCTTCTACTTCCTACTTTTACCAACGTGATTCCTCATCATGTCCGCAATGTCGAGATTTCATCGGCATCCATGTCTGTGAAATGTCATTACATCCACCGATTCTCCCATCTTGAGATGTTTCCCATCGAGATGTTTGAAGCAACATCTACACCAGGCAGAAACCAACACACCTTGCTGCAAAAAAAAAAAAAAATACCAAAAAAAAAATACAAATCCAATCGAGTTGAGGCTGGCATCACCACAAATCCACCCCAACTGCACTTGCAAAGAGTACACTATCCATTATTCCCACAGATCAATTTCACATAAACTAGGATGAAAGTAACTCCGAAAATGGAAGTCATAGCCGACTGTATACTCCAATTGTTTATATGTATTCCTGATGATGGCATAAGCACTGCCGAAATATAGAATATTTTATCACAATGACTTCCATTTTCGGAGTTACTTTCATCCTAGTAAAAGAGTACACTGTCTGTGACTTTTCGTGCAAGATACTATTGGCAATGTTATTACTTTGAAGACGTCTTGCTTGGCACCGCCTGACGTACCTTCAGATAATAGGGCTTGGTGTGTCATAGTTTAAATCGAACATCCAGTTCTCTTCCATTTGTAAAATCTATGTCGGCATGAGTTGCAAATCAAACCATCTTGCGAATGCGGTATATTACCCCAGTTTGACTGCTCAACATATATTTTGCGCGTTTGGCCTTTTTTTCTTCACTTGTCACGACATGCACACCGACCATATCATTGTCGATTTCACCTTTATATAGCCTGGTACAGAATCGTGTATGTTTCAGCGTCAAACAGAGCTTATTGTGAACAATTCAGATAGACGTTAGATTTATAAATTCCCACTTGAGTTCAATATTCCTTGCTTTATTTGCAGGTAAATTGGTTCTTTTCATGCTGAGCTACCTTTATACCGTTACACATATTCGTAAATGCACAGAAAAATAATATCTTAAATATCCATATTATTTTTCTAGTAGTGGCTACAATATTTATGTAAATAATAACTGTGTTCTTGCTCAGGTTCTGAATCTGCATCGAAGTGGGGGACGGGTGTGACAATAAATTATTATAAGAAAAAATAAGGTTAGCCCTTTATGGGATTCGAACCCGAGCGAGACATGCAAGAAGTTCAAAAATAGCGCGCTCTTATCCATTACACTACTGCACAATGTGACAGTCGTGGTATCATGAATTATCCCATTTAATGTTTGCAGCACTCCACGTGAAAGAATACATCTAATAAAGTTTTAATTTTACATATGAAGCCAGTCGAGAACCAAAATTATCTTTGGACAACTACTAGGGATTGACTCAACAAATATTTTTTTGTAAAGTTTGTTTTGAGAACCAAAATCATCTTTGGACATCTACTAGATATTGACTCAACAAATATTTTTTTGTAAAGTTTGTTTTGGTTCTCGACTGGCTTCACATGTTTATAGAGAAAATAAGGTAGTTATTTTACCCCAAAACAGACGATTTTGCATGAATACACTTCTTCAATGGGTTGTTATTCAAGAACCCCAAGACCTAGTGACTTACAATTACTCTGAACATACCACAAGATAATATTCTTTAAGCTAACGGGAAAATTTCTTCCGTTTGCGATATTTCATTTTGGCACTCCAAATCGCATCTCATGGGGGCCAAATCCTCATCACACCGCACCAGGTCCTTTAGTCTCACTTGTCGAGGAAAACTTGGTTGTGTGCACTGGGCCTTGATTAGAGTTTGTAGATACATGTACACGCAGGTCATAGACTGTCGAATCTGGTTTGTTAGGAATCATCTGACTGACCAGAAGAAGGGTGAGACAAACATAGCTTGTGGCTGCAAGGTTTTGTTGTAAAACAACCCATTGGAAAGGTAATATCCTGGACAAAACATTGACAATACAACTTTCAGCAGATCTTTTGTCAATAATATTTTGTGAATCTTACCCCAAATCATTGCCTAACAGTGGTACATGCAATGTTATCATACATATTATATATGATCTAAAGAAGGCTTGGTAAGATATAACAACTCACTATTTACACAAATTAATCCGATATTTGTAAAATTGAAAATGTTTCTAATTCTTCTATATGAACAGGATTTGGAATGACATTAGCTTCCCTATCAGTGGTTTATGCTGGAGTCCTAGAAATCTTCCGTAAAGAAAACCTTGCAGAGACGGGTGGATTTATTCAAGTTATAGGTGGTGAAACGTACAACTCCTCCACTCTCAGTATGTTCTTACAAGTGCCCCAGTTTGCCCTTATAGGAGCCAGTGAGGTGTTCACTAGTGCTACAGGTCAGTACAACTCCTCCACTCTCAGTATGTTCCTACAAGTACCCCAGTTTGCCCTTATAGGAGCCAGTGAGATGTTCACCAGTGCTACGGGTCAATACAACTACTCCACTCTCAGTATATTCCCACAAGTACCCCAGTTTGCCCTTATAGGAGCCAGTGAGGTGTTCACCAGTGCTACAGGTCAGTACAATTCCTCCACTCTCAGTATGTTCCTACAAGTGACCCAGTTTGCCCTTATAGGAGCCAGTGAGGTGTTCACCAGTGCTACAGGTCAGTACAATACATTCACTCTCAGTATGTTCCTACAAGTGCCCCAGTTTGCCCTTATAGGAGCCAGTGAGGTGTTCACCAGTGCTACAGGTCAGTACAACTCCTCCACTCTCAGTATGTTCCCACAAGTACCCCAGTTTGCCCTTATAGGAGCCAGTGAGATGTTCACCAGTGCTACGGGTCAATACAACTACTCCACTCTCAGTATATTCACACAAGTACCCCAGTTTGCCCTTATAGGAGCCAGTGAGGTGTTCACCAGTGCTACAGGTCAGTACAATTCCTCCACTCTCAGTATATTCACACAAGTACCCCAGTTTGCCCTTATAGGAGCCAGTGAGGTGTTCACCAGTGCTACAGGTCAGTACAATTCCTCCACTCTCAGTATGTTCCTACAAGTGACCCAGTTTGCCCTTATAGGAGCCAGTGAGGTGTTCACCAGTGCTACAGGTCAGTACAATACATTCACTCTCAGTATGTTCCTACAAGTGCCCCAGTTTGCCCGTATAGGAGACAGTGAGGTGTTCACCAGTGCTACAGGTCAGTACAATTCCTCCACTCTCAGTATGTTCCTACAAGTGCCCCAGTTTGCCCTCATAGGAGCCAGTGAGGTGTTCAACAGTGCTACAGGTGACTTTACATATAAAAAATATCTCAGATTTCAAATCATATTATATTTGAATCTGTGAAACTTGAAATAGTCATTATTCGATATGGATACTAATGTCCATATGTAGCATGGCTCATGCACTGAAGTATGACCATGTATGAAGTATGGTACAACATACTTTTTGGAATCAATGGCTTCAATTTTTTATCGAATGGAGCTTCTGGACAAACCACTTGGAAGCTTACTCTCCGTCCATTCACAGAAATATTTGTGTCTCCAGTATTTAACATAGAAGTTTTCCTGTTTATGATTCTAAACTAGCAGTCCTTGTAGGTTCGTTACTGAGATATTCAATTATATTGGGGGATTAGAATTTTAAGGGCTGTACAAGGTTATACTCACAATTGTTTAGTGTTGGGTATTTATAGATGTTTATACTTAAAACATTCTGTTAAAGGGGAATGTTATCACAATTTTTGAATGGGTAAAACCAATAAAAAGCAGTTCCCTGTGGCCTGCTTTATTTTTTAGAATTATTTTCAAAATTTTAGCGATGATGCAATATCCTGAAATACGGCTCCAAAGTGCCTGATTTTTATCCCCAGTAAATCCGCCCGGCGATTACCCTGTGACGTCACACAGTGAAGCGGCCAGAGTCAAACATGGCGGATAACACAGACAGCGGTACAAGCTCTGACACAGATTCCGATTTCAGCGTTAACCACGTTGAAGACTGTGACGTTGGAGATTATACAGGTCTTGGAACTGAATAGAATGTAGAGGCAGTAAGCGATCATGAAACTAGGAGAAGGAGAATCTATCGAGTCATATAGATTTGAGCCATATACAAGCGAATCTGGGGTCAAACTGGGTCGTCCTGATGTCGGGCCTGTTTCAAGCCTGTGGCAGGCCGTGTCAGGCTGGGGCAGGCCGGTTTAAATACACTGATTACATGCTTTGTACACGAAATTACAACTATCTGTGGATCTTACAATAATATTTATACATTTCTGCTTTTATCTGGCATTTTTTTAGGCATAAATCAGTTATTATAATGCACAGGATCGTAAATTTACTCTTCCGTGCTAAAAAACTTCTAAATAATATAGCAAAAAGGAAACTAGGCCGGCTTGGCTTATTGTGGATGTCACTATAATATATACATGTATATTCATTTAAAATCTACAGATAATTTGTTATTGTAAGAGCATACTATGTAGTTATTTACGCCTTTATTTTTATATGTGTGTGTTTATTGGCATTGTATGGTTCATTATTTTTCATTTCTTACGGGACGGACAGATTGTTATACCGTGGCAGGCCGGCTTATTTACATTGCTTACGTGCTTAATTTTATTATGTGTTTGTCAATTATTGTTAGCGATTTGATGTTAAAACGGGAGCTAATCCATACCTGTGGATAAGTCCTCTCAAATGAAAACAAAGTTTCAATTCCAAAGGAAGCTATTTGATGTTGAAACAATAACTAATTCACCTGTGGAGAAGCCGTTTATTTCTTTTGGACACCCTGTTGCTGAACGCGCGACGTTAAACTTTAATTCTCTCACTCTCCCTCTTGGACACCCTCCCATAAAAAATTGTTTGCTTCACACCTTTCTGTTGGTTTCAGTTACTCTTCCGGGTGATCAATTTCGATTTATTGTATCAAAAAAACATAGAATGTATGTGCTCACATGGAGATACAAAAAGACACCAAATAATCGGATAAGCTGGTGCCAGAAGTGAGTTTCCTATATACGGGAATAAGTTGATTAAAAGTACATCGATTATTACAGTTCAGGTAATAGCTGTAGGATTCAGGATGGACTGTTCGAGGAGACGATGGAAGCGGTGTGGGCCCAAACATGCAGGGAGATTTACAGCGCTTGTCTGCGGGAACGGTTTGTCGCTTGCCGAGTCCACGAGGTCGGTCGTCCCTGTATAACTCACGCACTCCGGGAGACTGAGGGGTTGTCTATATTCTCTTTCTGTTAAAGATTTATTTGTCTTGATCTTGGAAATAGCTTCTTTCAGTATAGGGGGATATCCACACATTCTTGCCATCTCTGTTTTTGCATAGCTGTCGTCAGTGAAGTGAGCGAAATAAATGCGAGACCATTTCGTCGGCTTTCCCCACGTGTTTTGCACAAATTTCGTCGAATTTCTCCCTGGTTTGTTCCCCGTTTGGCCACAGGTGCAACTTGAATCCATCTCCATTCGTGTTGCTACACCCTCCAACAACACACCGACGAGGTATGATGCCTCCAAAGTACGAGAATACAGTCGAAAAATATTGGAGCAACATTACTTGTTTACGTATGCTAATGCTAATGCTATGGCGGACTGGTTCACTCTGTGATGTCATGGGTCAAAGGTCACCGCTTTGACAGGCTTGTGGTAGGAACGCGTTTAAATCGCCAAATTTACCGTTTTAAAGTTCGGAGATCGGGGGGAAAACTATATAGTCGATTTCTTACAGTATCAATGTATATATTAACGTTTACATAGGTCCGGCGATAACATTCCCCTTTAACATTAAAAATTTCATCAATAAGGTTACCCGCTAGTGCAAAGTTAAGATCGACTTTTCCTGTGACTTGAAAAGAAAGATCAATTTGTATTGATATTTTTATGTATTTGTGATCTTTATATACAGCAAACATCTCAGAGACCGTCTTTGCCAAAGCTCTGGTCTTACCTTGCTGTTAAAATAACAATGCAGGATATTTACAAGCATTAAATTAAAGATCTATTAAATAAATATGAAGTAAAAGTATGACAATTAAAGATCTAGCATATAAGTATGAAGTAAAAGTATGACAAATATCTATAGAAGATAAATATAGGGGGAGGGGGGGGGGGATTTGGCTTACTGTCACACTCAAGGTTGTTTCATTCATATGGTGACAATCAGTTTGGTTAGTGGAGGAAGCTGGAGTACCCAGACAGGGACGTATCCAGAGATTTTTTTGGGGACACCATATTTGACGTTGTTGTTATTGTTTACAATTGTTTGTTTATTGTTTGTTATTTATTATATCATGCAAATTTGATGTTGTTACTGTTGCTGCTGCACACAAACTTCAATCTCCGATGCGATTGACTTACATCAGGGTTGGAAATAACGGTCGGTGATTGCGTTAATTACTGATCAAAATTGTCCGACACAAAAAAGTAGAATAATCAAACACGTTGTTGCTACCAACAGTTTTTGATTGCTGTAGGTAGACCGGCGAAAACCACCATAGCACAGCGATCATTGCCTACTAGAGGGTGGTCAATGCATTGTCATTTAAAATATGTAATGCATAATGCATTACCAGCAACACGTGCTTGAAGATGTGTATCGGACTCAGAAGAATTATGATAGCGGTTAGTTCTAAAAGTTGAAAAGATATTAACCAAATTAGTTTGTATCATTTCTACACAGTAAAGAATGAATTTGCGGCATGTTTTGTTTTGAGAAAAAAATACTTTCATTGGGCGCAAGAATTTGGGCGTGTATACCGGTATCAAAACGTCTATCAATAGATACGTCTATGCCAGAGAGAGTCACTGCCCTACAGCAAGTAACTGACAAACTTTCACACATGGACCAGGGGGCTCGAACCTGTGCCGTTTCAGCGGTGTGAGGCTAACGGTCACCAGCGAAGCGCCTTAGACCACTCGGCCTCCGAAGGCCCTTAGATAAATATGGAGAAAAAATATGACAAAGATCTGGGAAATAAACAAGTGGGATGGTGCATGCCAAGTTTTTTCTATATATCTTAAAAGTCGGGTACCCCCAGTTTGACAGCATGGCCCGGTGCAATTTTGAAATAATAGGGTTCAATTCTAAAATTGTATGGAAACTCAATGGATTAGAGCTGATTGTGAGTATTGCTCCCATGGTCAACATCAGTTCACTTCAATCAATATCAACCAAGGTGGCATCTTCACATTTAGTCTGCATAGCTACTACATACCCACTCTGCATTTTGATTGGCTGAAACAGAGAAGCTGGTATCTATAGCCTTTACTGCGTCTGATAATTTGAATGTGGAATGGATTATCTCCCCTGATTGTTACTTGAATAGAGTTATCTCCCATTAGTGTGAGAGTGAGTTATACATGTTTATAGGGTGTATCAGGTCTGGGATATATACTGTACATGTATCTATTCCTGCTGTGTTTATACAAGATAAATGTAGTATTGTAGTTAATAGGTTTATACACAGACAAGTCAATTATGGAGTGTATTTATATCTTTGTTGACAGGTAATGAGTTTGCCTATTCCCAGTCACCTCAGTTTATGCAAGGCATGGTTATGGGACTGTTCCTGCTTACCTCAGGGTTAGGGAATTATGTTTCTGTAGCCATCGTGGCGATTGTAGAAGCTGCCACTGTCAACAGTAAGTAACTTTTATATTATTCCTGTTTACTCTAAAGGGCCTCACTAGGGGGGTTACTGGGTGCGAAAGTCCCCCTCTCAGCGTCCCATCGTATGTTATTTTCCTATGTGGGACTGGGCTTCCCAAAAAAACCCTGACCCCCTTTCAATAACTCTTGGTTACCCATGACTCTCATGTTGTTTAGTTTTTAATGCCTCCACCTTTAAGTCATTGTGTTTATTCTGTCCCTGTAAGTTATTGTGTTTATTCTGTCTATGTAAGTTATTGCATTTATTCTGTCCCTGTAAGTTGTTGCATTTATTCTGTCCCTGTAAGTTAATACGTTTATTCTGTCTGTAAGTTATTGCGTTTATTCTGTCCCTGTAAGTTATTGCGTTTATTCTGTCCCTGTAAGTTATTGCATTTATTCTGTCCCTGTAAGTTATTGCGTTTATTCTGTCCCTGTAAGTTATTGCATTTATTCTGTCCCTGTAAGTTATTGCATTTATTCTGTCCCTGTAAGTTATTGCATTTATTCTGTCCCTGTAAGTTATTGCATTTATTCTGTCCCTGTAAGTTATTGCGTTTATTCTGTCCCTGTAAGTTATTGCGTTTATTCTGTCCCTGTAAGTTATTGCGTTTATTCTGTCCCCGTAAGTTATTGCATTTATTCTGTCCCTGTAAGTTATTGCGTTTATTCTGTCCCTGTAAGTTATTGCATTTATTCTGTCCCTGTAAGTTATTGCGTTTATTCTGTCCCTGTAAGTTATTGCGTTTATTCTGTCCCTGTAAGTTATTGCGTTTATTCTGTCCCTGTAAGTTATTGCGTTTATTCTTTCCCTGTAAATTATTGCAGTTTTTAATAAATTTTATAAGAACCCCTAATCATCTGAAAAAAACACATTTTGAAGGGTCAAATGAAGTAAATCCCAATTCATGTTTTCCAAATATCGGTATAATTTATTCCCTTTGGAAAGCTAAACATCCACATTGACGAAGAGCCATAGTTATTTGCACAGTAAAACTTACCTCACTTCAACACTTATTGTATTGTATTCACACTGAATCACCAGTGGAGAAAATAATTCTCTCCAGATCTCACCCTGTAAGTCACACACAAGCGCATGCCAACACCTCGTTACGATTATCTTATTGCATTTATTCTGTCCCTGTAAGTTATTGCGTTTATTCTGTCCCCGTAAGTTATTGCATTTATTCTGTCCCTGTAAGTTATTGCGTTTATTCTGTCTATGTAAGTTATTGCATTTATTCTGTCCCTGTAAGTTGTTGCATTTATTCTGTCCCTGTAAGTTAATACGTTTATTCTGTCTGTAGGTTATTACGTTTATTCTGTCCCTGTAAGTTATTGTGTTTATTCTGTCCCTGTAAGTTATTGCATTTATTCTGTCCCTGTAAGTTATTGCGTTTATTCTGTCCCTGTAAGTTATTGCATTTATTCTGTTCCTGTAAGTTATTGCATTTATTCTGTCCCTGTAAGTTATTGCATTTATTCTGTCCCTGTAAGTTATTGCATTTATTCTGTCCCTGTAAGTTATTGCATTTATTCTGTCCCTGTAAGTTATTGCGTTTATTCTGTCCCTGTAAGTTATTGCATTTATTCTGTCCCTGTAAGTTATTGCATTTATTCTGTCCCTGTAAGTTATTGCGTTTATTCTGTCCCCGTAAGTTATTGCATTTATTCTGTCCCTGTAAGTTATTGCGTTTATTCTGTCCCTGTAAGTTATTGCATTTATTCTGTCCCTGTAAGTTATTGCGTTTATTCTGTCCCTGTAAGTTATTGCGTTTATTCTGTCCCTGTAAGTTATTGCGTTTATTCTGTCCCTGTAAGTTATTGCGTTTATTCTTTCCCTGTAAATTATTGCAGTTTTTAATAAATTTTATAAGAACCCCTAATCATCTGGAAAAAAAACATTTTGAAGGGTCAAATGAAGTAAATCCCAATTCATGTTTTCCAAATATCGGTATAATTTATTCCCTTTGGAAAGCTAAACATCCACATTGACGAAGAGCCATAGTTATTTGCACAGTAAAACTTACCTCACTTCAACACTTATTGTATTGTATTCACACTGAATCACCAGTGGAGAAAATAATTCTCTCCAGATCTCACCCTGTAAGTCCCACACAAGCGCATGCCAACACCTCGTTACGATTATCTTACAATGCCTGATTATATCCAAGAAATCCAAGTATTCAATGTATTAATCAAGTGTAATGGCCTTATATATGTTCTGCATTGACTGTGGTCTGTCGAAACCTCTGTACAATCCTCATTCAAGATATCCGACATGACATAATGGTGCCATACATACCTGAGATATTCCTTGTGAAAAGTGCAGTCAGTGGTCGAGTGATTTGTTTCAGACCTATCTACATGTAAGTGGGACACAAGCTTGTGGTGCAGGTTCCCACTGGTTTCAGTTGACCTGCGAGTTCTGTAACTCTGTATTCTCATTCTGTATGGAATGAGGACACTATGAGGCCTGCTTCTGACAGTTGGGGGTCTACATTGTTAACCGGTGTTGAAATAAACAAACGCCCCCCCCCCAGCCCTGTTTCAATGCCTTCGATTTCAGACCTAGGTAAATCAGGTAAGAAACAGACCAAGACGTTACTTGTAGAGTGTCATTGAAGCCATGAAGATGTCACAAACTAATACCTGTTTCAAAAAGACACTGTCCACTTTCTGCTTTCTGTATTTCAGGAGAACACCTTTGTTTCAAACAACACCTTTGTTTCGCAATTACTGTTTAAATTCTACTGAAATGTATTTTAGGAGAACACCTTTGTTTCAAATAACACCTTTGTGTTGCAATTGCTGTTTACATTCTACTAAACTATATTTCAGGAGAACACCTTTGTTTCAAATAACACCTTTGTTTCGAAGTTGCTGTTACGTTCTACTGAACTTGTACTAACCTGTATTTTTCAGAACCATGGTTTCCTGACGAAATCAACAATGGTTACACGGAGTACCTGTACTTTTTACTGGGAGGGCTAATGTTCCTGGACTTTCTTGTTTTCCTAGTCATTGCCAGGTTTTACAAATATCGTGAAGAGGAGGTTGTAGCTGAAGTTAAAGAAGATTTAAAACACACCAAAGACACTGGACAGAACAATCCTGAGATTTTTTATGAAAACTTAGCCTTCACTTCAGATAAAAATCGGGAGAGTAATATTACAAAATTGTAATACATGTAACATTGTATGAAGCTTGTGTCATGTTGGCTGTAAATCTCGCACATCTACAGTCTATTTATATACATGAATATGGCTCAGATTATTCTGCTGCAATATGGTGGTAGACATGTGTAGCAAACATAACACAACCCAACATGTAGCCAGCGCCACAGGGCCGACACACCTTGCAGCACAAGCGATGTCAAAACCTCCATTGTTATGCAATGAACAGCTAATATACAACATGTGGCATCAGATGCATGGCACAAAATACACTCATATTATCAGAGTAGAAGTCAGCCATTTACACTAGGGTGATTCTGGTTGTACTGTGCCAGTCTTAACTACCCCTCCTCACCCCTCCTCACCCCAGAACTTAAGTCTGAACTGCTTTCAAAAAAGGACAAAAATTGGGTATTTATAATTTCCTGGCTATCTACAAAATTAAATGTAATGATAATTAGAATGAAAAGGTGAGATAAGAGAAACTAGAAACAAAAACTGGTATATAGTTCATGTAAGAGGAGAGTCTGCTTTTCAACGTGACTTGACATAATAGCAGCTGGAACAATGGCCCAACACTTCCCCATTTGCCACTATTGGATGTCTCATTAATTCATGTCACTTTGTCTTACATGACCGATATAAGAGTCAATTCTTCCTATCGCAGCAGGCCCATATACATGTATAAGAGTTTGGAGAGGTCGATCGAACCTCCCCATTTGCCAGGAACCAGAAAAGTTCCTCTTAGAATGCCCAGCATATTTATGAGCTGAAAATATGTGAGCGAGGCCACATATTGAAGTGCTGAAGGATATTTATTGAAAAGAAAATTGAATCATCATTGTGAACTGTGATAATGAAAAGTGCAATAAATTAATATATTTTTAATGTGCATTGTACAATTTAATAATAATAAATAAAAATGTTTAATAAATTTGATAATAATTAACCAGCTACCCCAGATTACCATTACCATGTTCATAAGCAGCTAAGACAATGGTTTTAGTGATATTTTATACTGATCTATATATATATATATATTTTTTTTTCTGTTACTATACATATATTTATGTAATTATATAATTATTTCTTGCATATTATTCAATCACAGCTGAACACTACTAAAGAAACTTATCTTTAAGGTACCGTTACATGATTGTACTCATGTCGACTGCTTGAAGGAGGGCAGAATTTTTTGGATACATCCATTTTGCAAGATTTACCGTAAATTTAAAGTAAATGTAAATAGTTTTATCCTTCTGTACCAAATAGAGCTCAGCTGTTATATTTAGTGAATCAGATTTGTGTTTTTGATATTCCTGTATCTACATGTATGCCAGGATGCTACCTGTGTCAAAGTGACTGAGAATTGACACAAGTCTGGTAGGAAGTGAGTTCAGCTCAGTGGGTAGGGTGCTGGGCTCGTAAGCCAGAGGTCGGTGGTTCAAACCCCGGCCGGGTGACTCGACCACTACAACGCAGGTAAACTTTCCATGGCAGACACATGTCACTATTTCTCCACTCAACTTGGGAGAAAATTGAATTGGTCTGAGTGAAAATTGAAATCCAATTACATGTAGATATTATTCTAACAAATATTTTTTGTATCCATGGAAATGCTCTCATTGTAAAAAAACAACTGCATTTTGGATACAATTTTTTGTTTTCATCAAAATGTTTGCTTTATACATGTATGTCATGATATGTTACAGATAATAAACTTGATGGCTTTTTTCAGCCAATAAATGTTTTCATTATATTGTTTTCATCTGGAGCTAAAACTATACTGGTAGTCATTTCATGCCCTAGCTAATAATAATAATAATGCACTTTATTTATAAAACCTCGATGAATCCGATAGTCCATGGACCTCTTTTCATCGGTGTCGAGGACGATAACAATATTCAACAAAAACATAATTGTATATACAATGTACCTAAGATTACATTTTTACAAGATATAAAAGTTAAAACCTGTTTGGAAAACATATAGAAATTTAAGGATTTTCAAATAAAAATTGTCCTTGAAAGTGTTTATAACAGGCTGTTTTAAAAGAGGATAAAGATGTACAACTCCTCGCGGTGATAGGTAGTTTGTTAAAAAGTATTGGCCCGTTTACTCTAAAAGATCTCTTAAAGAGTTCGGTTCCAGCACATTTAAAAGCAATCCTTGATTCGAAGACCGTAAAATCCTTTTTGGCCTGTAAACATCTAAAACATCCGTGATATAAGAAGGGGTGAGATAGTTTAACCTTTAAAAATGAGAATAACGGTATTGAGCTTTAAACGATAAGAGATCGGAAATCAGTTCATTTTCTTGTATATAAGTTTCACAGAAGGCACTGAGGTATCACAATCAATAATTAGTCTTATGGCACGCTTCTGTAGGCTCTCTAGTCTCTCAAGATCGAATTGTGAACAACAGACCCACACAGACAGTAGTCCATGTGAGGTAGAATAATAAAGAGATTGTAAAACCGCTTTCTGGCATGAAAGGGTAAAAAGGATTCGATTCGTGCTAAAAGAAATAATTTACTTTTTACCCCCTCAGCCCGTCCGTCCGTCAACATGTGTTCTTGTCCGCTGATTATCTGCAGATCTATTAAGTCGGGCCTGACCAAACTTTGGTGAGCGCTTCCTGTATGGTGATTGATGAAATGATTAGGTTTTCAGATGGCTATGATGATTTTATGATTTTTGAGATCTGGCGTAAGCCAGAGGCTCCTTAGAATGCTGTAGGGAAATGGACAAAAGTGCAAACCGACTCACGGGATAGCCTTACGCTGCATGAAAGTAGTTCCACAGAGATGAGTTTTGGCGATCCTTAGTGGTTGAAAGGCTTTTGTATGTCTATATTTAGTCACTAATAGTCACTTGGCATATATTTGATCCCTTATCTGCATTAAATATTACTCTGTTCATTGTTTTCCCACAAAATATGAGATTAATACGCTCTAAAGTATGGCAGACTGGTATCGTCACTTTACCAAAGCTTGGACTCTGCTGAGAAAGTTATACAGTTTAGCTGGTTAGGTGTATATGTGAGAGATGCTCTACCATAGCTGTAGTGTAGGGGCTGTACAGCATACTTCTGCTTTGAGAAGAGAATGTCAGGCCAAAACTAGGTCATCACGTTAGGAGAGCATTAAAACTTGAAGAATCTGTCTGTGAAAGGCCAGCATTTGTTTGACCCAGGATTAAGTCTATCCGCATAGTGATAAATTATCAGGGGTGCAGATTTTACTAAAGATATGGCCACAGGTGAAAGACAAAGTAAGGTCTCCAATAATTCGACCATTTAAAACACACACTTTAGAAGCCAATTCCATTAAATATTCTGCCTACATTCAGCTCTGATTGTTCTAAACTGTTCACAGTTAGGTTGCTCTACAATATGTGGCCAAAAAAGGTCGTCAAGTATAAAAGTGATTGAATTATTGGAGACCTTACCTTACATATATCTAGACAGTTGAAAATATGTATTTCCACAATATTGATTTCATATATGTATGTGAGTAGTTGAAATATGTATCTCAACAGTTAAAATATGCATAACAACAGCTCTATATGTAAATCTGTATGCCAAGTGTTGATGTGTCAACAGCTGAATTATGTATTTCCATAGTAATTCTTTCTTACTTTTAGGGGACATATGCTCATCCCATTCTATGCAGTGCTGCATCTTCTAAGTGCAAGGTGTCACCTTTATATTAACATGGTTAAGACAAAGTACCATTAGTGATAAGTCAAATGTGATATTCGGGTAATCCACTTCTGTTTTGGCGAATGCTGTGATAGTATGAGTGGTCATTTTCTTGTCACTGGCTAAATATACGTTACGGCCAAGTATCAACCATCGCTGAAGGAAAATACAACCCAAACTACCGATATACTTTGATTTTGTTCGTTCTGTTAGAAGTTGTGTAACTTTTAACTTATGTAAATACTGCCTTGTACATGTAGAATCCTGTGCAAGAAACTCTGACACATACGTGATGGGCACGGGCATCGCGGCTCGTGCCTCTTCAGCGGACCAAAATTTGTTATGGTTCGACGTACAACCTAAATATAGGTTTCCCCCCAAAATATTTACCCCTGCAAAGTTTGTAGCAAATATCACCTTCCTGATGGTGCAAATTAACATAGTTTATGATTTTGCAAAATTATAGCAAAATTCAAGTTTAACATAGTAGTACAGCAAATCCCTTCTCCATGTTATACTAATCGGAGAACGCATTGGCCGACTATTGGTTCACTCACTTGCATTACTGATAGAACATTTATTTACCCCTCATCAAAAAGATAGTTCACCTGGAAAGTCTTATGTAATTATATTTGTGAAAAATAATGTCAAAATACTTTGAAAGTGCAAAATTAAGCTATTTTGGTTGAGTCAAGGTTGGATGAGCACCTACTCTAGTGTCTTATTGGACGGAAACTAATTGGGTAACACATGGTTAGCATAACGTGTGCAACTTCCCTCATTATAGGACTGCCTTTCTTTGGTATGTTCAACTTCATTGTGTCGGTACCTTTTAAGAAGGGCCGTTCGTGCCATAAATCCAAGCGTTTAATAACTTTAAACATTTAACTTGCACCAACCAATCAGATGTCATGAATTTACATTTGGAAGACGTTTCCTGTCCAAAAGCAAACGTTTGCTGTTGTAGCGTCCAATACTTTAGACGTTTCCTGTCAAAAGGCAAACGTTTCCAGTAGGAATATTCAAGACTTTTAAACGTTTCCGGTTTAAGGGAAATCGTTACCGGTTGTGATCATCCAGTCAGATTTTCTTATTGCTGCTGCGTATGTTCAACCCTCACTATCAACACGTGTCCACTGGCAAAACGTTTGCCCTATGTAGTCTGTTTGAACCAATCAAAATAACCCTTACAAATACTCGCGCATATTGTATTCCTCATGCCCACCATTCATCATGTCCTGCGCAAATTGTTCCAGTGCCAAAGATATTCTCCAAAACCTAATTTGTAAGAACGGTTTTCATTAGTTAAAATACACTACATACCGGAAACGTTTGCCAGTGGAGATTTGCACGTATTGGTGTAGATGTTGGAATACACGCGGCCCAAATAAAAAATCTGATTGGACGATCGCAACGGGAAACGTTATCCTTTTAACCGGAAACCTTTAAAAGACCCGAATTTTACTACAGGAAACGACTAAAGTCGCGAATTTACAACTGGAAACGTTTGCTTTTTAATAGGAAAATGTCAGTTCATAACATCTGATTGGTTGGTTCAAGTTTAAACGTTTAAACTTTTTAAATCTTTACAATTTTTAAACGTTTGAGAAGTTAAAACGTTTAAAGGATGCGTTTATGGCGCGAACGGCCCTTCATATACCTTGTCACAGGATGTAACTTGTGATTGCGTTTTAGCCACATACATTCGTGCCTGGTGCCACCTGTGCCTAACTTGAAATTAAATATATAATTGTGCGTTTATTTCATTACAAACTTATCCCCCAATAACCCAGCTACCAGATCTCATTAAAGCCCATAGGCTCTAGTTAATTATTTTTTATTGTTTATTGATGCTCACCTTGTGCACAGCTATATATGCCCATCCGGAACCCTTGGTTTTATGTTGCATTGTGACTTTTGAGGGTTCCCTGATTCCAAGAAGCTCTGTGTAGCGGTTCATTCGAGATTTAGACCTTCTGGAGATATGCCCATCGAGAACCCTAGGTTGTATGTTGCATTTTGACTGTTGAGGGTTCCCATATTCCAGGAAGATCTGTGTTGTGGTCCATTCAAGATTCACACTATCTGAGAATGGTTATCATTGGATGGAACCTCAAGGCTTTAAATTAATTCACAAAACTTGTTACTGCAGGCTTTGGTACTTTATTTCTCAGCAAGTAGGCCAGTAAAGTTTCTGGATGTTTAGCAGATGTTGATATGACAGGGGCAGTGGCATCTAATTATTTTAGGCCTGTATTCAAGAATATCTTTAATTTGAAAACAAACTTTTTTGCTGCTTCTTTATTGAAAATGTGATTCCCAGTTGCTTCTCAATTCATACATTATTGTGATACATGTATATGGGCGGCATATCTGGATACAGATTAGAGGATAACCAATTTTTTAGATGGCCTTTGATGTGCTTATGGTGTGCAACAAGTATACGGTTGGCAAAAACAGTTTGGGTCCAGTTTTTGACAGTTGACATCCAACCAGTGTGGTAATTGAGGTACATATTTTAGCCTATTAAATTCCATTCTGGTGGTTTAATAGCACCACTCATGCATGTGTCTCGGGCAGTTGAGCGGGATAAAAATGAAACTGTTGAAAATGAAACAATACACTAGCAGGTATGTTTTCGCCTATTGGTTTGCTGATCCATGAAGAAAATCTATATTTTGTGTGTTGCAGGCTTCTATGGGACTATGCAGTAAGGTTGTTATTGTTAGTTTGCTGGTAAACTTACGGGTCCCTTCTGCCCGCTGCCAACTTACATAATTTTATCGAGCAAAGGAGAGCAAGCAGCACTGCAGTGAATGAGCATAGCTAGCAATGAGAGATTTGAGTTCCACCAGAGATTCCGGCTGTTTTCATGCAATACTGTCCACAACTAACCAATATTTGAAAGATTAGATGCATTTCACAGCTTTCACTTTCACAATTTCACGCTGTCAAAAAAATTCAATCTTCAAAATTTCTTTTTATTACTGTTTTAGGCGATTACCAAAGATGGGCACAATTTGTGAGTGTTCCGACTGTTTCATTCTGAGCAGTCAACTGTCGCAATTATTTGTTACTGATACAACATAATGTTTTTATTTTCTTCACCGATCATATTATGGTACCTTTGAAATTATTTAAAACTAGGTCAGGATAGCCTATTTCTGGCTGGACCCACATCAATTTTGAACCTGTTTGCGTACCTTGAGCTTTCCCCCCCCTCCCTTCCCCCTCAAAATAATAATGATAATGGTGGGCATATGTCAATCAATGTGTTTCTATGCCAACAACCTGTTATCATACTTGCTCATGATCTTTCTTGCCACTGATCAAGCTACACTTCCATGCATGCTGTAATCCCGCCGCAGTGCTCGCGTTATGCAACTCGAGTCTATTATATGTATGGTACATACATGTATATCACACAAACCATATCCTACATGACCAGAAAAAAAATCGGGCTGAGGGGTCAGCGCACCTTTTAGGTGCTTGCAATTCATGTTACTTTTCTAATAACTGTATTTACATAACTAGACCAGTTCAAGTTATCGGTGACCATAATTCCAAGTACTTTTTGACTTTTCACAGTTTCTATGTCTTCATTTCCTATGGTTTGAGAGTCTGGGATGGCAGGCGTATACCAGCCCTTCAGCTATGAAAGTATATGATTTAAGTAGTGATTGATGCTTACTTCATAGTGATGGCTAAATATGCTGGCTGGGCTATGATACTTGTAGCCTGTGATCACTGAAGCATGAACCACTACAGTGGGTGCACCTGGTTGCTATGTTACTACAGGGCTTGCTTTTCAATGGGAATCTAATTCCTGTCAGCACTCCTGCAAAATAATTTACAAGAATCCAACAAACTCCTGTAAAATTTTAGCAATCAGCATAGAAACGATAACTTTGTATTCACATAGAAATGATAACTTTGTATTCCCATAGAAATGATAACTTTGGATTCTCATAGAAATGATAACTTTGAATTCCCCATGGATTCCCATAGAGCTAGATTGTGAGAATCTGTTTGGATTCCTGTAAATTTCGACGAAATGCAAGGCCTGTACTTTAGAATTTAGTGGAGACTGGTTTATAGTGGAGGCTGGTTTACAGTGGAGCCTGGTCTACAGTGGAGCCTGGTTTACAGTGGAGCCTGGTTTACAGTGGAGTCTGGTTCACTGTGGAGGTTGGTTTACAGTGGAGACTGGATTACAATGGAGCTTGGTTTAGATTGGAGCCAGATTTACAGTAGATCCTGGTTTACAGCAGAGCCTGGTTTACAGTGGAGGCTGAATTACGGTGGAGCCTGGTTTAAAATGGAACCTGGATTAAAGTGGCGCCTTGTTCACAGTGAAACAGGTTTAAACTGGAGCCTACATGTAGTTTACAGTGGAGCTGGTTTGCAGCAGAGCTTGGTTTACAGTGGAGGCTGGTTTATAGTTAAGGATGGTTTACAATGAAGGCTGGTTTACAGTAAAGGATGGTTTACACTGGAGCCTAGTTTACAGTGGAGCTGGTTCGCAGCGGAACCTGGTTTACAGCGCAGGCTGGTTGAGGTGAAAGATACTTTACAATGAAGGCTGGCTTACACTGGATTCTAGTTTACAGTGGAGCATGGTTTACAAAGCCTGATTTAGAGTGGAGCCTGGTTTTCAGAGAACCCTGGCTTACCGTGGAGCCTGGTTGACAGAGAAGGGCTTACCGTGGAACCTGGTTTACAGTAGATCCTCATTTACAATGGAGCCTGGTTTACAGTGGAGCCTGGTTTACAGTGGAGCCTGGTTTACAGTGAGCCAGCTTCACAGTGGCGACATTTTACAGTGGAGCCTGGTTTACAGTGCAGCCTGGTTTACAGTGAGCCAGCTTCTCAGTGGAGACGGATTACAATGGAGCCTGGTTTACAGTGGAGCCAGCTTCACAGTGGAGACAGTTTACAGTGGCGCCTGGTTTACAGTGGAGCCAGCTTCACAGTAGAGACGGTTTACAGTGGATCCAGCTTCATAGTGGAGACGGTTTACAGTGGAGCCTGGTTTACAGTGGAGCCAGCTTCACAGTGGAAACGGTTTACTCTGGAGCCTGGTTTACAGTGGAGCCAGCTTCACAGTGGAGCCTGGTTTACAGTGGAGCCTGGTTTACAGTGCAGCCTGGTTTACAGTGAGCCAGCTTCTCAGTGGAGACTGATTACAATGGAGCCTGGTTTACAGTGGAGCCAGCTTCACAGTGGAGACAGTTTACAGTGGAGCCTGGTTTACAGTGGAGCCAGCTTCACAGTGGAAACGGTTTACTCTGGAGCCTGGTTTACAGTGGAGCCAGCTTCACAGTGGAGCCTGGTTTACAGTGGAGCCAGCTTCACAGTGGAGACCGTTTACAGCGGAGCCTGTACCTGATTCACCTTGTCGGTGAGTATTTACATCCCCAGGGCAAATATATTGTACATGTCTGATACCCTAGGCTTGACTTGACTAGAAAAGGCCCAATTACATGAACCAAGATTCAGGAAAATAGTGCATTCAACCTGGCTGTCATATCCAAGTCCTTTCATACCCTAAGCCTATTATATCTGTCTGCTCTGTATTTCAAAGAATAATGCAGTCTAATTTTCTGGAATTAAATCAATTTCTTTTACAGATAGCTGATTTTGCTGAAAATTTTCCTTTAAAACCAGCCCAATTGGTGATACAAAATATTTTTTGTGGAATTTTAAATAATTCAGCTGAGTTACTCTAACATCTTTTATAGAATCAAACATGTCAAATGGGTATATTGCATCTCAAAAACATTGAACTATTTACTAACTGAACATTTCAAGAAGGGGTGAGACTCGTGAGATTTGTCAGCTGTCTCACTCTTTCACACAGCTCTACTGAAATCTCATGCATCTGGGCATTTTCATTAAAATTATTTCTTAAATAAAAAACAATCATTTAAAATTAGTCCAGTTTGCAGAAAAGAGAGTCTGTAATTTCTAAAATTTTCTGGACTTGGTTAAAAAGATTCCATGAAAGGTGAAATTTTAATGATCCATTGTTTGAATGAAAAATGTGAAAAATTGTATGATGATCGACAACCAGAATTCACATTTTTTCACACGCCTTGTCAATGTTGAGAGTTCTGGGACAATTAATGGTTTCTGGCTACCTGGCTGGTAAGCCAGTTCAGGTTTGTATTATTATAAATAAATACAGAAGTTTTTCCAATCAATGTGAATTATTTTGGTCATATTTTTGGGTATGGAACTTTTCATGAATATTATTACCACCACGATCACTCAGGCTTTTAACCAGAATTTGAAAACAGGGTGTCTCAATTGCACATTTTCACACTTTTTGCTGACAAAGGGCTGGTGTCTCTTTCATATTTCTTCCATGTTAAATTTCAAATTCAGTCTCCTTTCAAAATAGGGATTTTCAAAAGACTGGGACTCCTGGCTAGCTAAAATCCTGCAATCTCTGTATTTTATGTTTATTTGAGCAGTCACTTTGGTCAAAATAAAAAATGTTGGACATTTAATTTGGGTTGACAAGGCAATTTCAATTTTTTTTCTTCTCACTTTTAAGACCAACCAAGGCCAACCATGCCAATGCACCAAGTAAAATGTAAGTGATTCGTGTTTCTAAGCTTCAAAAATGAAAAAAATAGCAAAGAAAACCAATTGGTTTGGTATTTATTTCTAACAAGGAGATGTCAGTTCATCAGTTCAAACATATAACAAAAATAAAATAAAACTTGTAAGCTAATAAAAAGCCTTAGATATGTAGGATATTTTCAGGGTAGGTATACTACAAACAATTTTTTTATTATTTAGGCCTTAGCTCCCTGTGGGATTGAGGGTTGTGACATGCTGTGTATGTTAAAAGGACAATGGCATATTTATCTATATATCCATATATTAGTGTAAAGATAAACATACCTAATTCTTGTGTATGAAATATGGCTTTTCTCCCGAGTATATCCATTGTACCTCCGGGTTCCAGGACTGGGTACATGTATATACAGTCCCATCCATAAATTAAACATTCAATTGTCTGTTTTATAGGGGTATATAAAATGAGGTGAACGTTGGAGAACTATGCACAAATCAATGAAGATCAGTCATAACCACAAGACAGCAGGATGTCTTCCTCCGATGATGTCAAGGATGGTGAAAAACCTGAACTGGCAATCAAAGATGGAAAGGAAGAGAAGAGCCAGTCCATGTTTGTTATTGTGTGTATTTTATTGATGGAATTATGTGAACGAATGACATTTTACAGTATTTCGGCCAATTTGGTGTTATTCTGTACGAGTCAACTGGGTTTCTCCAGTCCTGATGCAACAACGGTACAGTACATATTCACAGGTAACAAAAACCTACAGGTACAAGATTAAACTTCAATCAATTGAGTTGGAACTTTACTTATAGTTGTAGTATACACTCTGCAGCCAATAGACAAGGTACATGTACTAGACAAGATCTGTATCGCATGGATTAAACTTTGGTACTTATGCCGTTCAAAACCGGCCGCCACTGTATATACCCATAACGGCCACCATGTAAAAAATTCCCCTCACAGTAAAATGTTCGTCGAGTGACAGCTCGTCGATAGTCCACATCGTTCAACAAGGAAATAGTTGGCAATATACGTTCAAATTTTATTGTGAAATTACGAAGTTTATTTTATTGGAGACCTTCCTTGTGATGGTAATTAAGAAAATTGGCAAGGAATTTACCATTTCCTGTACTTTTGACCTATGATGAGTGATTTAACAAATAATAAAATGTATCGAAGGACTTGATTGGATAGAAATGTCATAATTCTTGAATATTCCTTCAATACTGAGCCAAAACCTGTGCTAGTTAATATCACGAAGCTGATTAGTAGTTGAAAACGAGGTCATCGTTGAAAAATGCTGTGAGACAATGGCACATTGGCCGGCTTGGACTATCTGTACGTCTTCTGTTACTGTGTGCATTTGACAGAGGAAAATCACTGTAGGAAAGTGTGCAAGTCGACTGTTGCGTTTACCATAGAAATAAAGGGTTCTTGGATTTATGGTTTGGATAAAAAACCACAGGGACGATGACTGGTATTGTAGCACAATCATCCAGTTGAAATGGGCAAATCATGATGAGATTCTGCTGGGACATAGACTCGTGGTAATTGTTGCCGAAATCAATTATTTTTGCTGATTTTCTTTTCTTGTCTGGTTTTATTTTAGACACACACGGGCATATATTTTGAAGGACAGATTAGATATTTTGAGCTTTCTGAAAATATGTATATTTAGTTGGGTTTCAATCAAGCTACATGCGAATATATTGCTTCAAAAAAGACAGTCAATAACAAAATCCTCTGGCATGCAATAGTACAAGGCTGACAGATGAGACTCGGCAAGTAGCAAAGGGTAAAACTGTCTAGATTTACGCCACACCCTCAAGGTGGGTCGACTGGGGGGAGCAAACATTTGTGACTTCATTGTGAAGAGTTGTCTTCCTTTGGCATCATCGATTCCCTAGCAATAACGTACTGACAGCTGTGATAGAAGGGTGGGGTTCTTCAAAGTGCTTCAAATGTTGTTTTTTTTGATTCATCAAAAGATTTTATAGTGGGCATTTGATTCACATTGAGAATCACTGACCATATGTCTGTTGACAGAAAGTCATTATATACAGGTGCAGAAAAAGTAACTTGAAAAAAAAGGAACTGAATGTACTTAACTAGATGCAATCTTATTACCAGTGACTATAGTGATATTGTTTTTTCCCCTCCACAGGTTCCTGTTATTTAATCCCTGTTATAGGGGGCTGGGTTGCTGATACCATATCAGGAAAGTTTAATGCCATATATGGTTCTGGACTGGTCTATATTTGTGGTAAGTACAGCACCATTTATCTTTTCATTACACTCTATCTTTTCCTTCAATAAAATATCTTCTTTTTTTTTTGGCATAGTGTAAATTCAGAAAAATAAATACATTTGGAAAGTGAAAAATGAATGAACCTGTTCATCTGGACAAATTTTGTAACTAGGCATATAGAACATCCTGTTCCATATATATATGACGAGGCAGACACTGCCAGGACAAGGCCCACCCTGCCAGGAGGCATGTAGAACATCCTGTTCCATATATATGTGACGAGGCAGACACTGCCAGGACAAGGCGCACCCTGCCAGGAGGCATGTAGAACATCCTGTTCCATATATATGTGACGAGGCAGACACTGCCAGGACAAGGCCCTCCCTGCCAGGAGGCATGTAGAACATCCTGTTCCATATATATGTGACGAGGCAGACACTGCCAGAACAAGGCCCACCCTGCCAGGAGGCATGTAGAACATCCTGTTCCATATATATGCGACAAGGCCGACTCTGCCAGGAAACTCCAATAAATTTTATTCACTCCAAGCAATAACTTGTGTGACTGATCTTTACAGGGTTCCTATGTTACGTTGAAATTAGTCTTAACATCTTTGATTTGTTTAGCCAGTAGACTACATGTAGGTTGTTGTCAGAGCAGACACATTCTGAAATGAAAGCTAGGGCTGAAGCAAATAAATCTCTAGTTTCACTGGCACTGCCACCTAATTGTTCAGCATGTTTAGCACTACATCAACTCTTTTTCTTATTGCTGCAGTGAAAAAAAAATATATATAATTATTTCTATATATGCCAGGTGATGGATTGGTAGCAAACTTGGGTACCGGTATAGCTTATCTTAACCCCGGGGCAAAGAGGGACTGCAATCATTTTGAGGTCAAAATATATACGGTCAAGGTCACTGTGACAGAAAATCGGTAAATAAATGTGAATTGTTACGTTAATCAGTAAATAAATCAGAATTGTTACACTTATGGTATAGTTCAGAGATGTAGTTTAGGATATGGTATAGTTCAGAGATGTAGTTTAGGATATGGTATAGTTCAGAGATGTAGTTTAGGATATGGTATAGTTCAGAGATGTAGTTTAGGATATGGTATAGTTCAGAGATGTAGTTTAGGATATGGTATAGTTCAGAGATGTAGTTTAGGATATGGTATAGTTCAGAGATGTAGTTTAGGATATGGTATAGTTCAGAGATGTAGTTTAGGATATGGTATAGTTCAGAGATGTAGTTTAGGATATGGTATAGTTCAGAGATGTAGTTTAGGATATGGTATAGTTCAGAGATGTAGTTTAGGATATGGTATAGTTCAGAGATGTAGTTTAGGATATGGTATAGTTCAGAGATGTAGTTTAGGATATGGTATAGTTCAGAGATGTAGTTTAGGATATGGTATAGTTCAGAGATGTAGTTTAGGATATGGTATAGTTCAGAGATGTAGTTTAGGATGTGGTATAGTTCAGAGATGTAGTTTAGGATATGGTATAGTTCAGAGATGTAGTTTAGGATGTGGTATAGTTCAGAGATGTAGTTTAGGATATGGTATAGTTCAGAGATGTAGTTTAGGATGTGGTATAGTTCAGAGATGTAGTTTAGGATAT
>JAVTVY010002547.1:0-36000 GCA_036873755.1 Hanleya hanleyi
ATGAAATTCAAACCTAACAGGGGTTCGATACTGCGGGGACCCCCTCGCCGGTTATTTTCTCTTGTACTTGGGAAATAAAATAATGTCACCAACCTGTTATTACTATAAAAGGAAAAAAAAAATAGGTTACTCAGCATGTGTGTGAAAAAGCAATGTACACTGCAGGCTGAGAAGCTGTGAATAGGAAAAAGTCCAAAACTTTAACATTTAGTGCCCCAGGGGTGGAGAAATCCCCCAGGGGTGGAGAAATCCCCCAAGGGTAGTGCATAGGTTGAACAAGTGTAGCATCATGTAAGCTCTCAGAATATATGGGAATTGGGGAGTTCCATCCAATGGTAATCTTGAATGGCCCAGGCTTTCTTGTATCAGGGAACCTTCAAAAGTCAAAATGAAACATGCAACCAAGGGTTCCCAATGGGCATAGATAACAGTGCAAAAAGACAAGCCATCAATAAACAAAATAAAAGAAATAATTAAAATTCATGAAATCATCATAGCCATCTGAAAATCTAATCACTTCATCAGTCAACATTCAGGAAGCTCAGTCTCACCAAAGTTTGGTCAGGCCTGACTTGATAGATCTGCAGATATTCAGCGGACAAGAACATGTTGATGGGCATAGATAACATTGCAAAAGCTGAGCCATCAATAAATAATAAAAAAAATAATTAAAAATCACGAAATCATCATAGCCATCTGAAATCATCATAGCCATCTGAAAATCTAATCATTTCTTCAGTCAACATTCAGGAAGCTCTCACCAAAGTTTGGTCAGGCCCGCCTTCATAGATCTGCAGATATTCAGCGGACAAGAAAATGTTGACGGACGGACGTCCGGACGGACGTACGTACATGGCAACGACAAGACCCTACAGCCCTATGGGCTGAGGGGTAATAACCTCGATATTGTTAAAATTAAACTCGTAGAACAAGAAACAGAACAGAAACATTCTATAATTTGGAAGATTATCTTGGATATGACGCAAACTTGCAAAAGTACCACAGTTACAGGTTAAGTAAAGGAAACATTCATTAGTTATGAAGAGAGTAATAAAGTAAAACTTAGGAGAAACAAATTTAACATGGCCCCCAGGTGTTGCCACCTATAGTCGAATCAGCACAAAAACATTCCCAAAAGATATCTTGATGGAAAGTACCCGCATACCAAATTTGGAAAGAATCCCTTCAGATTTTCAAAAGTAATTGTCCGGAAACCCAATTTTTACTTGGTCCCCAGGTGGCACCACCTATAGGCGGATTGTCACGAAAAGCAATCCCAAGTGAGAAACTTAAAGGAAGGTACTCATATAGAGAATTGTTCAGTTTTACCGAAAAGTTAACTTGGCCCACAGGTGGCGCCACCCATAAGCAAATCGGCATGAAAAACAATCCCGAGCGAGATCTTCAGGCAAGATACCCATATACCAAATTTGGAAAGAATCCATTGAAATTTTCAAAAGTTACTGTCCAGAAACGCAATTTTGAATTGATTCCCAGGTGGCCCACCTATATGCCGATCAGCATTAAAAAACTTTGCCAAGCGAGATATTGAGGCCAGTAACTACATACAAGTTATTGTCTGGAAACACTGGTTTAACCTGGCCCCCAGGGGGCGCCACCTATACATGAATCGGCACGAAAAACAATCCCAATCAAGATCTTAAGGCAACGTCCAAAAGTTAAAAACAAAAATCAGACTAAAAAAAGACTTGTTTATTCTTGACAAACGATGTTAAAGATGAACTGTAAAGCTTTCCAGGGTTCTGCTAAAATCTCAGAAAACAAGGCCATTGTAGTTATAGTTGTTTATGTGTGGTAATAGTTCTGTGGATTAGTTTCTTCTTTCGTGTATACGATAAGTCAAAACTTATACCACCAGAAAACGGGAGCCACAACTTTAGAAAACGTCATTAATTTGCCTCCCCTTGCTTTTGGAACGTAATGCATGAATTCCACGAAATCTGTAACCAAAATGTAATTCCGTCACATAATTCAAAATCGCGGTTATGTCATTCCTGGACAATTTTGCCCATGTTGTTGACCAGTCATTATCGCTCTTTCACATTCAATCGAATATACGTGCATTGCCGGGTACATGACAATATAATTCATGTGTTTGGGTCTGTCCTCAGAATTTTTTAGACCGGATAAATTCGAAACTTGTAAAATAGGAAAAATTGCAACTCCTTAAAACATGGACCAAAATGTAATTCCGTCATGCAGGTTTGCTTAACCACATTTATCAATTTGAAACTTTACTTGACGGAAATCAGATATAATGTAGTCCAGGCGCTCAGGATTCGAATACAGCATCACCTGAAATGAGAAACATTCGAGTTTTGATGGAATATATATGTAACCGACACGTCTTCACAAGGAGGTTACTTCACTGTAATTCCGTCATGTGGTATTCGAATGTCACGTGACCAGGTAGAAAACAATTGTATTTTCCTTTTTTATCTCTCATCCTACAGTTCTCAGTAATAGGGTGAGGAAACTGATATTCCAAAGCAGATGTTATCAGGGACAAGTAATAACAGGGGTTCACAAGAACAGAACACATGGGTACCATGTAATTCCGTCACGCTGGAATTCATGTCTGACGTTATAGTGATCCTCGCTCATTCATCCGACGTAGCATGGCATCATGAATGACGGAGACCTCTATAACATTATAACGTTCTACAAGCATGGAGAGACAGGCGATGTAAGTTTTCAAAATGGATTTATAACAGGATAACGTTAATATTATTATTAGTACAATTTAGCAAACTATTTCGCGCCAAAATCGTATAACAGTTATATCACATAACACAAGATGTATGTAAGCAAGTGCCAACATTTTAGAAAAAAAATAAAAGCCTTATAGTTTCACCTTTAGAGTACTTGATGATAAATGGAAGAAATTCACGCTACATCTGGATTTCTTTTGCTCATATCTACACTGTTATAAATTACCGTTAATTCACAGTAAATGTATTCTGGAGTTTACAGTATATTTAACCATAAACACATTAATTTGTATACAGAACTGTGATATTTCAGTTGATATTAACTGGAACGGGTAAACTGCGCACAAACATAACAAGAATTCCCGTTTTCTCTGAAAGGAGGTTGATATCTTTGCACATGAAGCACCCATTTTCGAGAGACATCCAACACCTGCGTTATCACTCGACAATATAGGACATTAGCACCTCGTGTCGCACTGCTAGGAATCCATATTGGCATTCCTATCAGAAGTGGATGAAACTAGAAGTGTCCAAGGATGTATTCAGTGTCATCGACGGCATGTTATCCGTTTTAGCGCATCCAGTTGAAAACATTGCCCCCCAGCGGGAACTGGCGAACTTCCAGGGAGACAATTTTGGAATGTCCGGCCACGACTCAAGCAGCCGCGAATGCAACTCCAGCGTCCGGAGTCGAACCGCCGAAGATGGCGCAATGAATCATGGGAGTTTTGTGAGAGGCCGTGACCCTGCATATCAATGAAAATCATCAAATTCACGGCTTGCCTATATTAACTTGTCGTGGCGATTTATTTGTACTTCCAAAGAACAAAATATCTGTTCACTGTTAGTTACCAGCACTGGTAACAATAATAATTAATTAATACATGTATATCCCTCTAGATTTATCCAGGAAGTCTATTCATATGCAAATAAGCACCCAGCTGAATTGTAAGATGCGGCATTCTAAGGATATTCGTTCTTCTCACACTCTTGATGCAAACCTCCCGTCATCAATAATATTTATTCAGCGAAATAAATACATTTATTTAATTGAACAAGAGAACAGAATTGGGGAAGCCGAAGTGAATGAACTCATCGTCACGAGCGCAATAGCTTTCCCCTTTCGTTTTCTCTCTGGGTCAAGCCGTTACATGTAATGGGGCATGTGCTTCTAAGTCTGGTGGCCAATCATCCTTTGTGGCGCGTTAGTATAATTCCTGATAGTCCTTATAAGGCACGCCTGCGTATCACGTAATGTTTCTGTAGTATTTTGAACTTCGGTTGTAAGAAATTTGAATGTTCATTGGTCGCCAGAGTTGGTTACGTCATATAATGACCTCCCATGCTTAGTTTAGAAGAAATGCAAATAAATGAACTTCCCGTATTATCTCCCAGGGCAGTATCTGGGTCCCCAGAATAAATAAATTACGACCATACTCGATTGTAATTTAATAAACGATTTTTTGTCCATGAACGATATCGAATTAAAGTGTAAAAGAAGACAACAGGGGCCCGACAACAGGAGTCGAAAGTACAAGCGCTCCGTTGGGCAGAAGTTTGGATCTGACGCAATAAATGTTGATCCCGTTGTTAGCACAAGCGGCTTTCTGGGTCACCGTATCGTTGCGCATGGCCAGACTGCGTGCGCCAGATACTTCCCATGATTCCTCAGTTCAAATTTAGCCGAACCAGCTGCCGAAAATTGCCGACTAATAACGACTGCAAACCAATCGGCGCAAAGTGAACATTTTGATGATTGTATTGCGCAGATTTTATATCTTACGTCACATGAAGCGTTGTAGGAAGGACGACCTAGTCTAATTGATCGTTGGTCACTTCTAGTTCCATCCACTTCTGATACTAGTATATAAAGCGGAAATTCCGCGCATTTAGAGGCAGATAACTCCGTTTGAACAATCCCTGGTTATCTCCCCTGATTCGCACATTTCTGCCCATAAATAAGCGCCAATTTCCACTTTTACTACCTACCAATTGACGTCAAAATGATGTCATATCCGGTCACGTGACATCCGGCTCACAGGTCACATCCGGGTCAAAGGTCAAGGGGGTTGATGGATAGGGGTGGTCGATTGATTGGTTATTTAAGGTCGGACAACATGTCCATGCGCAGGAGCGTGATATACGGCGATGAACGACCGTCGCGACAAGTTGGATGTTTGCATTCTGCAAGAAGTGTTATGTTAAACACTATTATAATACTAAAGGGGTCTTGCGTAAGCGTGCAATAATAATAAAGAATGTATTATAACTCCAATGCTTTTAAAATGTGAACGGTCAAGATGGCTATTTTTAAAATGGCGGCCGCACAACGTTCGTCCTACGTTAGTCCAAGATGATCGACGGAGTATGACGTCATCGGGGACCAGCAAATGTTGTCTTCCGTGGTATGAATGCATTAGATACATACACTCGCCCGTAGTTTTATATAATGTTGCTTTCTGTGGGAATTTGGAAAACTAGACAAACTCCTCACACTTAACCATGCATGGTTAGTCTGGAAAATCCAAAGTATACAAACCTGCACATACGGAGGATGGAAGACTGAGCTGTGCATGGTTGTGAACGCTTTCGTTACTATAGATTTCTGCTTTCTGTTTTTATTCGGAGGTTCTCAAACAAGACAAGGAACTGACCATTGTCCAATCCCTCATACGCTATAAACGGACTTACTGCGCTGGTCATTACATTTTATCCCTCAGCCAGTCAGACTGCAGGATCTTGTAGTTGGTATGTAATATATCTGGGCTTTGTTCCTCACACGTATATGCCGAAATAATACCCTGTCATCAGTGGACATGCTCTCAGAGTGGCAGACTAAATGGTCTGGTTTATATGTCAGTCACCCTTGAAGTGTCAGCAACAATGCTGATTGCTTGATTTATAGGTACTGTATCAATAATAGACGTATGGAAGACTGTAGGTCCTGATGGCAAGGCCATCAAAGGAAAAACAAATGGCATCGGTCATCAGAGGATAGACTCCACCGAGAGAAATGAGGAAACCACAAAAGGGAACGAGAATACCACAAACCACTACACGTCCCTCCTCGACGAGATGGAAGAAAATTGTGGTTCGGAGGATGACGATGTTGTCAGTGATATTGAGGTTTGCAGTGGAGGTGTGGATACCAAGTCAAATGATCAGACGTGTGGTTCTGATGATACTGAAGGTGTTGTTACCTCATCCGAATTGAAGAGTGGCGACTTTCCGGATACTGGTCGCGCGTCGGGTCGGGATGCTCCTATGTATGATGGGTGAGAGGGGCCATCGACCATCGCCCTTGAAACATTTTGGGCGATATTGCGATATTACGACCTATGCAATCTGATGATTCATCGTTAATCCTGTTCACTCTGGTGTGGATTTGAACTTTGCACAAAATGAGGAAATAATGAATGAACTCACAGATGATGAAAGTAATCAACAGTCTTGTACTGAAAAAGTTACCCCGAATCAGAACAAGCAGCCAGAGGATGCTAAGTCCCCCGCCGAAATGGCAGCAATATTGTTTAGCATTGTTGGTCTCGGGGGGATATACATGAGGGAGGCAACTGCTACTTCATATGCGTTGGATGCGGAAGGGTCTTTCTGCCTTCCCAAGTTTTAAAATCAACTCAGAACGGTTGACTGAACGTTGATTGCTTCTGTAATATAGTTTCCATGCAGTGAAGCATGAAAATTATGTAACCGAGAAGCAACCCCAAGTGACATCCCAAGGCATATTATCTGCAAACCAAATTTGACAAGAAGCTGAATGCATCCTCAATCCATTGTCCGGAAACCAAATTTTAAATTTGCCACCAGGTGTCACCACCTGTAGGTGCAAGTGGGCAAAACGCAATTCCAAGCATCATCTCATGACATGGTACATGTATGAGCAAATGAACTTTGGGAAGAATCTGAAGAGGGGTCTTAAAGTTATTGCCCGGGAACCAAATTTACATTTGTAGGCGCGAGTGTGCGAAACACAATTCCAAGTGACATATTATGGCATATGAATACCAAATTTGAGAAGAATCTGATGAGCAGTTGTCAAATCATTGCCAGAAACAAATTTCAGATTTTTCCACCAGGTGCCGCCACCAGTATTTAGAAGCAGGCGAAATACAATGCCAAGGGACATATCATGGGATGGTATCTGAATACCAAATTGAAGAAAAATCCGATGAGCGAAATCAAATTTAGATTTGACACGAGGTGGTGCTACATGTAGGCGCAAGTTGGCGAAACGCCAAACTTTCGGAACTCAATCGTAATAAATATAATAAGTTACACGTGTGGACACAAATGATTCGTGCAGAAGCTTTAGGGTAAATCATATTATGTGGAATACAATTATTTGATAGCAAAATTGAAGGAAATGTTGTCCTTCATTTAAGGCGACACGAAATTTAAAACTAACAGGGGTTTGGTACGGCGGGGATTCCCCCGCCAGTTATTTCATATTATACTTCTGAAATAAAATATGGTTCCTGCTAAAGCTTTAGTGTAAATCATATGATGTGGAATAGAAGGACTGGACAGCAAAATTTAATAAAATGGCGTCTGTCATTTAAAGCGACATGAAATTCAAAACTAACAGCGAGAAGCAGAAGAAAGAAGAAAATGACAAACACATAAGGCATCCCTAGGAATGCCTAATTATTAAACAAAGTATTTGGAAATTATCGCTTGTGAAGAATTTGAATGGAAACCACGGACATGCACAGAAGATTGGAACAAGACCCAGTGGCACCACTTTCAGGTGGATCTTGCTGAAACTCAATACCAACCCACGTCTGGTCACAAGGAGTGTATATGCTAAATTTCGAAGGAATCCGACAAAGCTTTTAGAGGTTATGGTCTGTGAAGAGTTTGAACAGACAGACACAAAGAGAGCAAGACCCATTTTAACTGGAACGGACACGAAGAAGCAAAACTCAGTGGCGCCACCTTCAGGCAGATGTTGCTGAAATGCAGTAGCAACCAGCGTCTTGTCGCAAGATATGCGTATGCCGAATTTCGGGAGAATCCGACGAAGCATTTGGACGTTATCACTTGTGAAAATTTTTAACAGGTGTCCACGAACACAAAGAAGCAAGACCCATTTTGACCCAGTGGCGCCACCTTCAGGCAGATGTTGCTGAAATGCAATATCCAACTGGCGTCTGTCGCAAGGAATGCGTATGCCAAATTTTGGAACACTCCAACAAAGCGTTAGGAAGTTATCGCTTGCGGAAAATATAGACAGGCATGCACGGACAGCCACGGACACAAAGAAGCAAGAAGTACTTTAAAGTCCCCAGCCGAGTTGCGGCGGGGGACAACAACAATTAAAATATTATAATTATTTGGAAAATTTCACTTTGTGGAACCAAGTCATTCTAATGTAAGTGTCAAAAATTAGTTTTATTATTATATTTTTGGAAATAAACACTGCTATGGCAATATTCTTAATCATTGATGTCATCATCAGCCCAGGTCCCAAGATTTATTAACCCAGTAAACAACAATCAATCCAAATCAATGTGTGGGTACAGCTTATAAATTGAGATCAGCTGTTAGGAATAAATCCACCCCGTTGTCCGCCATGAGCAGACCTATCAACCTGGTGCAATGTTTGTCTCCCTGGCCCTGTATCGTGGTACATGTACAGTCCTAACGATTTGAAACTCAGTGGCGCCACCTTCGGGCAAATGTTACTGAAATGCAGTACACAACAGCGTCTTCTCATAAGGAATGCGTATGCCAAATTTCAGGAGAATCCAACAAAGCATTTGGAAGTTATCGCTTGTAAAGAATTCAAACTGACATCCCCGGATGGCGCCACCTTCAGGCAGATGTTGCTGAAATGCAATACTGACTGGCGTCTTGTCGCAAGGAATGCGTATGCCGAATTTCGGAACAATCCAACAAAGGGTTAGGAAGTTATCGCTTGCGGAAAATATGAACAGACATGCACGGACGTACACGGACATCCACAGGCACAAAGAAGCAACCCAGTGGCGCCACCTTCAGGCAGATGTTGCTGAAATGCAACACCGAATGGCGTCTTGTCGCAAGGAATGCATATGCCGAATTTCGGAACAATCCAACGAAGCATTAGGAAGTTATCGCTTCGAACACACATGCACGGACATACACGGACATTCACGGACATCCACGGACACAAAGAAGCAAGAACCATTTTAAAGTCCCCGGCCGCGTTGCGGCGGGGGACAAAAAGGAGAAAACCGTAGATATCGAAACCGGCAAGAAGCCTAAACTAGTCGATACTACCTCCACTCCTACCAACGATTCATCTATGCTTTCTGATGAGGAGAGGGACTTCCCTGAACTAAAAGGTCGAAAGACTTGTTGGGACAAGAGAGAAAGAAAGATGTTTATAAGAGAAGAAGTAAAAAAGAAAAGAGAGAAGCAATGAAAAATAAAAAGAAAGGTCAAAAGAATTACCCAAAATAAAACGTTAACTTGGGCAGTTTTTGTATGTGTTTCTTTATACAGATAAAAAATGGCTCAGTCACTAACTATCATTCAGTGGAATTGCAAAGGAGTTTGGCCAAATTTGAATCGACTCCAATTATTAACTCAAGATAATGAACCATCGGCTTTTTGTCTCCACGAGACCTTTCTGAAGAAAGCAGATAAAGATAAATTCAAATTTCGCCAATACACACCTTATCATTTCTACGCTTTAGACGAACATGGATAAACTACAGGTGGCTCTTCAATATTGATTTTAACGGTCGTAATATCCTCTGGGATAGTGAAGACAATTCTTGAAAATTTTATATCAAATAATTCTTTGTGTATTTTTAATGATGGTTCTTATACACATTTGTCCTCATCTCATGGAACCTATTCAGCATTAGATATATCACTATGCGATCTTCCTATTCTTGATGAATTTTCTTGGTATGTTCATGATGACCTTTGTGGAAGTGATCACTTTCTCACTGTTTTAAACGCTGTTCATTCAGTTGATGACCCCCATTTCACAAGGTATAATTTCAAGAAAGCAAACTGGCCGGAATTTGAAAAGCTTTTTTCACAAAAAACTACAACCAGTCTCTTTCGCTGATGTTCCAGACCCTATACAGTTATACTCAGATATGCTGATAGAAATTGCCAACCAAACCATTCCAACATCCTCAGGAGTTGCATATATTAAGAAACCTTGGTTTAATGATGACTGCAAAGAAGCAAGAAAATGTAGGAAGAAAGCTGAACGATATTTCCGCCGACATCCTAATCTTGAAAAGTTGAAAGATCTCAGAGTTACAAGCGCTAAAGCCCGTATAACCATGAACCAGAATAAACGTGATTCTTGGAAAAATTATGTTTCTAAGATCAATACACATACTCCTATGTCAAATTTTTTGGAATATGATCCAAAGAATAAAAGGTTAAAGCTCCAAGTCCAGCGTTACCCTCACAAACCAATAAGCTGGGGAATTTGTGGGGTTTATGTCGGGCAAGCTATGTAGGGATCATGTGGGGAATGTGTAGGACAGCCAATGTGGGGAATGTGTAGGACAGCCAATGTGGGGAATGTGTAGGGATTTGGTAAAATCCCCACATTGGACTTAGTCATGGAAAGGGAGTTTCTTAATGCTGCTTAGCTGAATTAAATCCCCGTACTATCCCAACCTCAACCCCACGTGTTCCCTACATGTGGGGATGATGCGGGGAACTATATTTAAAGCTGGTATGGAATCGATCCACAATATTCCTGCAGTAAGTCCAGCATGGTACAAAAAGCCCCACAATATCCCCACGTGGGGAATCTGCGGGGTAGAAATGCCCACAACATCCCCATGTGGGAAATCTGCGGGGCAGTAATTCCAGCATGGAAAGAGAACCCCACAATATCCCCAAGTAGGAAATCTGCGGGGCAGAAAACCCAATAATATCCCCACGTGGGGAATCTGCGGGGTAGAAAAACCCACAATATCCCCACGTGGGGAATCTGTGGGGCGGTACTTCCAGCATGGGACAGAAAACCCTACAACATCCCCACGGGGGAATCCACGGGGCAGAAAACCCAATAATATCCCCACGTGGGGAATCTGGGGGGTAGAAAACCCCACAATATCCCCACGTGGGGAATCTGTGGGGCGGTACTAGTAGTAGGGTCTACGGAAATTGAGTCAACTTTCAACCGGATGTAGAGGTCATTTGTGGCGGTCACGTGGCGGGAGGAGAGGTCACGGGGAGTATAGTTCCGGCAGAAGGACCAAAAGCTACCTCCAGCACAGGAGAGTTCCAATTGTTGGAGGGGATGTATTCAGGATGTATTCATCCGCGGTGATGCGGTCTGGTCGCGGTTTTGGCGGTGATTCGGTCTCGGGAAAAAGCTTCCGCGGAGAAAAAGTAGTCCCTAGATAAAATGGTCGGATGGGGTCGAGTGAGGTATCAAAGTGAAGCTTATGTGAAGGGGCATCTGATGGGCTGGGTGTGGGGTTGAACTATCGGCATTCTGCGCATGCGCGGTGGCCGAAGGGTATGAAAATAGCCGTTTTGGAGCTAGGGGAGCTACTAATGGTCCGATGGGGTCGAGTGAGGTATCAAAGTGAAGCATTCGTGAAGGGGCATCTGATGGGCTGGGTGTGGGGTTGAATTAGGGTCATTCTGCGCATGCGCGGTGGCCCACGGGTATGGAAATAGACGTGTTGGAGCTAGGGGAGCTACTCATGGTCCGATGGGGTCGTATGAGGTATCCATGTGAAGCATTCGTGAAGGGGCATCTAATGGACTGGGTATGGGGTTGAACTATCGGCATTCTGCGCATGCGCGGTGGCCCAAGGGTATGAAAATAGACGTTTTGGGAGCTAAGGGAGCCCCTCATGGGCCGATGGAATTGTATGAGGTATCCATGTGAAGCCTAGGTGAAGGGGCATCTGATGGGTTGGGTGTGCGGTAGGAATATCATTCTGCGCATGCGCAGACGCAATGTGGAGCTCTCGTCCAATCAGAAGCGAGTATTTCCAATCCGTCACACAGCACTCGTCCAGTGAGAAGCGAGTATCTTGACCCGGTGCATTATGGGGCATATCCAAGATGGCGGCACGTATGTTCAAGATGGCGGCACATCCGGTGTCGAAAACTGGTCATTTTGTCGGGATGTGGTCACCTAGTGTCGAAAACTGGACCCTGTATGGGTCCCGCTAGACGTGTTGGAGCTAGGGGAGCCACTAGTGGTCCAATGGGGTCGAGTGAGGTATCCAAGTGAAGCATTCGTGAAGGGGCCTCGGCTGGGCTGGGTGTGGGGTTGAACTATCGGCATTCTGCGCATGCGCAGTCTGGCCGTAGTATAGAAATAGACGTGTTGGAGCTAGGGGGGCTCCTCATGGGCCGATGGGATCGAGTGAGGTATCCATGTGAAGCCTAGGTGAGGGAGTTACACTAGGGTGTCGTATCCATTCTGTTGCGCAGGTCACGTGGGGGTTGTGACGTCACTTCCGGATTTTTCACTAAAACTACCTCCAAACATAGAAGAGTTCCTAATGTTTCCCCTTAGACGTCCGTATGTTCAACCGCCGGGGTGTTTCCCGGCCCGCCCCGGCCCCCCAGCGCGAGCGGCGCGCGCGCGCGGGTTCTCCGGCCGCAGCGCGCGCGTCATCCCCGGCAGTGCGCGCGCGGGTCAAAAGGTCACCTCCAGGGCAAACGGTCTTCCTTTCGGCAAGGTTCGGAGAATACATAGAACTTATAGTCATCAACTTAATCTATACGTGTTGGACGAGTCTCTTCACTCACCGTATACACGTACCTCAATGAAATGCCCGCTCCAAACCTAGACCAAAAACACGTACTTGGTCTGTGGGCTGATTTCATTGGCTCTCTATTTTTACTATAGTGCTCTTTCATTCTAACCTTGATGGGTTACATTTTGGCCCCATCCTACACCACTGATTTCAGTTTGACGGAATCTCCACATTGGGCATTGATGCATTATTTATTCTGTACTATACAATCGGATAGCGGTTGTCGTGAATAACAACAAGTTCAGCAATGTTTATATATTTTATTATCCCCAATGTTACATCATACCCAGGCTGGGGGAGCCGCCCTGGGTATGTTTATTATGTTCACAGCAAAACAAATTGAAATATCAAACACCATGTTTTATTATTTAACGCACCGTCAGATTAGGTACAAGTGTTTACTGAGCTCAAGTCAACGATCAGCATGTAGACATAGAGAGTATGTGCGGCATGTTATGGTATTCATCAGTGCGCAGTTGACGCATTCAACCGATGGTGGTGGTCGGTCAGCTTGGTCAGGAAAAACGTGATATTGGTTACCCTCTCTACCACCCATTGTATGTTGGGGCGTTGACGATGTGCCCATCTCAAGGCATCCACGGTGTCCAGTATCTCCAGCATCGTCTCTAGTGACCTCCGGTTAATGATGGTGAACGGCTGGTCAGACACATAGATATTATTGCCGGGATAAGAATACCGTAACTGGCCCGTCTTTTTGTGACGTAAGATGTACCCGAAAGCGACATTCAATTTGAAGGCCGTAGTTTCATCTTTGAAGATGGCTTCCACGTAGCTGCGTAGACGGGTGCGGTTGGTCAGTGGAAAATTGTAAATATCTTGAATAGGGCCATGAGGGTGGAAACAGTGCCGTGTCGTGGACCAATGGCGCCGATCGATGTCACTCACTGGATGGTTGTCCTGTAAGAGATCGCCCAGAAAATGTTCGATGTTGTCAGGCGTATGACTCGAAACCGTAACGCTGGGGTTCGGCTGGATATCCAGGCTCTTCTGAACTGTGGATATAGGCGGGCTCTCCTTCATCGCATCACCAGTGGCGTTCGTCTCCCCGGGCTTATCTTCATTGGGTCTGACCTTCCGCGGCTCCTCTTCAGTAGGAAGTTGTCCCTCAAACCGTAGAGACGGACCATGAACCAAACGCTGATGCCGTCTTAACTGACTGCGTCGTTTGAAGAGATGACCACAATCCTCGCATGGACGCTTGCTTCGCCCATGAATTGAACGTTCGTGGCGCAGTAACTGATCCTCCCGATTAAATGACCCTGCGCAGGTTATACAAGTATACCGTGCATCGTTGTGGGTGGAGGCCTCGTGGCGTCGTAAATTATCTAGACGAGTAAACTGCTTCTGGCAAGTTGTGCAAGTGAACATCTTGGTGAAATCGCCCAGAAAATGTTCGATGTTGTCAGGCGTATGACTCGAAACCGTAACGCTGGGGTCCGGCTGGATATCCAGGCTCTTCTGAACTGTGGGTATAGGCGGGCTCTCCTTCATCGCATCACCAGTGGCGTTCGTCTCCCCGGCTTATCTCCACTGGGTCTGACCTTCCGCGGCTCCTCTTCAGTAGGAAGTTGTCGCTCATGCCATGGTACCGGGGCATGAATCAACCGTTGGTGTCGCAGCAACTGACTGCGTCGTTTGAAGAGTTGACCACAATCCTCGCATGGACGCTTGGGTGGCCCATGAATTGAACGTTCGTGGCGCAGTAACTGATCCTCCCGATTAAATGACCCTGCGCAGGTTATACAAGTATATCGTGCATCGTTGTGGGTGGAGGCCTCGTGGTGTCGTAAATTATCTAGACGAGTAAACTGCTTCTGGCAAGTTGTGCAAGTGAACATCTTGGTGGTTGACAGTGTCTGATGAAACGGCAAGGCCGCTTCCCTTTTATAGCACGCTAGCTGGTAATCTATTTTTATCACACTCTACCCCAAGTCGAGGATGAAGACTGGTGTACTGGTGTACGACTGAGCCGCATTGCGCGCGCGCGCATGAAGACCCTCATACATACCCCAATGCAGGCGCAGACGCGAAGTGCCCGGATGATAGACACGGACGTCACCGATCCGAAAAGACACGGACTTTACCGAAAAGACACGGACTTTACCGAAGATACACGGACTTTAACGAAAAGACACGGACGTACACGAAAAGACGCGAAGGTGAACGCCATTGTGGGAAACCCCCACAGACAGGTCAGTACATGCATTCCTATGATGTTCACAGGTTATTCACGCATAATAAAAGGATTGATCTGTAATCTGTGTTGTTGTTGTTGTTGCTCTCTTTTTTGGACTAACCCATCAGAATAGTACGTATCACGGACTACACCCGTAGAGCTACATCTAGGCGCGCATGTGTGACATGGTCTATAAAACACGTCCCTCTGGATCCCACACCTTCATTTCTACGGTTGCAGAGCCATGACGGAGATCCAGCCCTATGCGACTCGAATTTTACAGCATGCCACCGTGGTTAATTCACTCACGGGTTACCGAGCAGTGGTCCGGTCCATGTTTGCAGATGGCGACGACAACGAGGGGCGACGCCAGATCCTGAACGAGTTCACAGAAGCGGTCCTCGACAGAGTGCACTCGATGGAGAGGTGTGCCATCACTCACCACTACTGGAATATGACAGCCATCCTTGATGCTCGGGCTATGGACCACGAGCGCTCACGCCGGAACCAGCGACGGCTGGTTGGTCTAGTCATGGGCTGTGCCCTATTGACCCTGGCGCTGTGGCATTGACAGTGGCACCTGACTATAAATACGAGGGTCAGACAGAGTGTGTGTCATTCACCGTTCGTCATTGGATCAAGCATGTCACCCGTCCTACGAGCCATCCTTCCCCTTACATCCCGGGTGGGGTTACACGTCTATGAAGATAAAGTCACCCTCGTGGAAGACCGTGGAGATGTTTGCTGGTCGCCCGCTGAGACCATATCGAATACGGTTACGCTACACCGTGACGGCTGGACCAAATTTAACCGGGTGTTTAGCGGTGAGCTCGACGGACACCTCATCCACATAGACAATGCCATCTACGTATACCGTGGACCCTTCTCCCCACGCCTGGGCCGCTACCAAGACCCTACGCGAAGCTTCACCCTAGACCCCGATCTGTGGACAGCCTTCGAGAAAGTGGTGCCTATCGTGGACCAGCTGTTTACACCGGACGAGCGGTCATCAGACGAGTTGGAGTGGGCTCGTGTCCTGAGAGAAGCAGCAGCAGAACCCAATGAACAACTGTCTAGGCATGAACCCGACGACGATACCATTGATTACCCGGCTAGACTCAGTCAGCCCAGTGACATGACCACCTGATCCTTTGATCTCACGGGGTTCTCCCTATAAATACGAGAGACAGTCAAATCTGGTACCATTCACGTACTGACCATGACGGAGCATATAATACTGGCGTATCTCAGCTTAACCCCCGAGGTTTTCCTGCACGTGTATGCGGATAAGGTCGATATCATGGAGGAGGTGGGAGACATCTGTGATGCGGACCCTACACAACCGTGCCCGGCCCACATTCGTCTGTCCCGGAAGGGCTGGACCAAATTCAAACGGGTGTTGTCTGGTGAACTGGACGGCGACCTCATCCACTTGTGTCACGATGTGTACATCCGACGCGGCCCTTTCTTTGCTCAATTGGCTCGGCTAGATGGGGGAACAGTGCATTTTACCCTTCACCGTGATCTATGGTCTGCATTGAAAGATGCCGTGGTAGATGTGGATCAAGTGCTTATCAAGCGGTCATCAGACGAGTTGGACTGGTCATTTACCATGGACACTGCGGAAGCCCACGAAGAAAATCAGAAAGAAACTCCGGCCCAAGATATACCCGTTATAAATAAACGATAGAGCCAGGGTCCATCATCATTTGTCACCATGAAGCGCTGGGAGAAGGTGTTGGATAACTTATACTACAGTCCCGACAGTCCGGCGGCCTATAGTGCATTGTCGGCTCTCTATCGAGCGGCCAAACCCCAGGGGGTACAACGTGCCCAAGTGCGAGATTGGTTAAGAAAACAAGACACCTATACCTTACATCGAGCTGTCCGTCGCCATTTTCTACGGAACCGGGTCATCGTGGGAGGAATAGATGCCCAGTGGCAAGCGGATTTGGTCGATATGAGCGCCTTTGCCAAACACAACGATGGGAATCGGTATATCTTGACGTGCATCGATATCCTATCCAAGTATGCGTGGGTGGTACCCATCCGGACGAAAACGGGGGCGAATCTCATAGCGGCGTTCAAAGATATCTTTAAGACCGGGCGCAAACCTTTGTATTTGCAAACCGACGAAGGCACGGAATTCCTCAACAGACCGTTCCAGCAGTTTCTGAAAGCCCAGAAGGTGTTTTTCTTCCATACGTACAACGAGACCAAGGCTTCCGTGGTGGAAAGGTTCAACAGGACATTCAAAGGCCGCATGTATAAATATTTCACCTATAAGAATACAAGGCGGTACATCGATGTTCTCCCGAAACTTGTGAGTGGTTACAATCGAGCCTATCATCGGAGTATAGAGAGAGCCCCCATTACCGTGACCCAACGCAATGAAGCCCAAGTCCGGCGTGTCTTGTACCCCAGGCCATCGCAGCGAACGCCGAAGGCGGTGTACAAGGTCGGGGACCCTGTACGGATCAGTAAAGTGAAGGGCAAGTTCGAGAAAAGTTACTTGCCCAACTGGAGCGATGAGCACTTCCTGATTAAACGGCGCCTACCCCAACAGCAGCGAGTCTATGAACTGGAAGATCTTCAAGGGGAACCGTTGCTGGGGACGTTTTACGAGATGGAATTACAGCCTGTCGTAAAAACACAGCAAGACTACTACACGGTGGAGCAGATTTTGAAAACGGAACGTCGACGTGGCAAACTGTTTCATTTCGTCAAATGGCAAGGCTGGCCCAGTTCCTTCAATTCCTGGGTCGCTGCCAACCAGGTGAAACGACTATAAAGCCAGACACCACTACCGTCATCCTTCATTCCACGTTCGACCACGGTGCTATGGACAAACAGCAGCTGCCTCTGAACACAACGTCTCCCAAAACGCGCAAAGCGCAAGTGGGTTTTGTGGTGATACTGCTAACCCTGCTGAGTGTGTTGTACGGAGGTGTGTTTTACGACGTAGCCTCTGTCAGCACGCTACTTAACCAACTGAGAACACCAGCCATCAGTGAAACCAGTCTACAGATAGCACCAGTCAACCCCGTATCGAGCCCAGTCACCACCACACCCCGTGTACAAGCGACGTCGAGCTCCACACCAAGCTCAACATCTACACCAAGTACACCCAGTACGTCTGAAAACCCACCGGATTTCATCCCTCACAGTGAACAGACAACGACGACCGACGTTGTACCCACCCCCATCATCACTCGCAGTGAACAGACAACGACGACCGACGTTGTACCCACCCTCATCATCACTCGCAGAGAACAGACAACGACGACCGACGTTGTACCCACCACTCCAGTTCACTCGTACGAAATTTATAAGAGCGGGTTACCACGACAACGGATACACCTCGAACCATGGACCCTCGGTGGCAGCATCCCTTCACGTGTCTCATCGCAGGACCGACGGGCTCCGGCAAAACGCACTTCGTCCGGAAGCTCCTTCAACACGCCGACTGCATGATCACCCCACCCATTGCCCGAGTCGTGTGGTGTTATGGAGAATGGCAGGAAGCGTATGCAGCAATGCCCCACATCACGTTCGTGGAAGGCCTATCCAACCTGGCCGATTTGGAACCCGACACCTTGGTGGTTCTGGATGATCTCATGGCGGAGACGGATGCGCGGGTCACCCAACTCTTTACCAGAGGCAGCCACCATCGACGGCTCAGCATCATCTACATTGTGCAGAATCTGTTCAGTAAAAACAAAGAACATCGGAACATAAGCTTAAATGCCCACTACCTGGTGGTCTTCAAAAACCCGAGAGATACCACTCAACTGCTGCACCTGGCGAGACAGATATATCCCGGCCGCACACCGTTTGCGTTGGAAGCCTTTAAAGATGCCACAATCCCTCAGCACGGGTATATGCTCTTCGACCTCAAGCAAGCCACCCCCGACCACCTTCGACTACGGACCGGCATCTTTCCCGGAGAGACCCACCACGTGTACATACAAAAATAATGTAAACACATCCACAGTGGCGCCCCCAGCTGCAGTGTGTGTTTGATGATGGGGATAATAAAAAGAATGAATACCACAGCAGGGTTGACTTTGTCTCTGAGGTAGATAAAAAGAGCAGAGTTGTGAGTTCTAGCATTAGTTGTACATGATGTCTGCGCGAGTACGGAAGCACGCTCTCACGCTCCGTGTATTGAAGACGGGCCCGCCCGAGTTAGTCCGAACCATTGTACGCGGTGCGGATCCTGACCTTGTACGTTGTCTGTGCGAGATCGGGTACAACCTGTTAAAAGGCAACGTACCACTGACTCCGGCTCAGAAGACCAAGTTGGCCAAGCATAAGACAGGTCTCCGAACCTTAGTCCAGAAGCGGGTGCCACAAACACAAAAGAAAAAGGTGTTACAGAAAGGCGGCTTTCTCGGGGCCATCTTAGCACCGTTGGCCGCTTCCGTGTTGGGTCCAGTATTGGGTGGACTCTTCGGCCGACAAAGAACCACACGAAAAAAATGGTCCTCGTCGAACCACGGTTCCTTCAAAACCTCCAATCGCCCTACCCTGTCCCACCTACGGTGAAGACCATAAACACCCTCGATGGAGAGATGCAACAGATCTTACAGAGACCGGGGTTAAGCGACAGTGAGAAAGTACAACGGTACAATGAGACGCTTCAACGGTACATGACGTTCATGGACCAATACAAAAACCCTCTCTACCCCACCACCACCACCACCACCACCACCACCACGTGACACACCGCCGACCTCAGCACTGCTCCAACAGCCGCCATTACCAGGGGTAGCACCCACAGCCCCACAGTGGGTGGAAGACGAAGTGCTGAAGAGTGTACCTGCATCGTTCAAGAAACAAGCTGGCCTGGTATTACAGCGGATGAAACAGAATCCTAACATGACTTGGAATGATAAAGGCGAACTACTGGTACAGAATCAGTCGGTTCCCGGCACCCACATGACGGATTTAGTGAATGACCTGATGCGTAAACGCAGATCGCACACGGATCCTCGAGGATGGGAGGTCTTCGCTCAAGGCTTGAAAGACATGCATGTACCACAGGAATTGGTGGGGAACCCCCACCGCTGGGCCTTTATGCAGCGAACCCAGCAATCGCCGAGTGGCCCACTACCTTCTTGGGAATCCGAATGGGAACCGGAGTCACCCCCCAAAACTCCACCACCACAAAACGGGCACCTTCTTTTCAAACCTTTAAAAAACCACCCTTGATCAGGACACCCCACATCTCCAGAGCCGTGACACGTAGCAAGTCAACGCGACGAACACGACGCCGGACACAACCGCCCAAGGCCTGGAACACCTATTAAAACCAACAGCAGCAGCAGGACAGCTCAGTCGCCATGTTTTACCTCACCCTACCCAGTAACAGTTCGCTGGATGTATTTCCTGACAACACCGTGGCCAAGTACGTGACCCAGTTACCGCAACCGTTGCATTTACCTGGACGATGGGAATGTGGCCTCGTGGATATCCAATACCCTTACTCGTGGTACAACGCGCGAGCCAATGAAGTGTGGTACGAGGTGACCTACGAAGGAAAAGACACCCGACTCACCCTCCCCGAAGGCCAATACGATACTCCCAAGGAGTTCATGGGTGGGCTGTCAAGACTGTTACATTATAAGGCTCTACGGGAGGTCACGAATACTTCAAAACCCATCAAAGCCTATCCCTTCAAGAATCACAAGACAACGCACACAACGACAAGGCAGAGCTTATCGTCACCGCCAACGCGAGTGTCGTACTGAGTCCTATCCTACAGCAAATGCTGGGCTTCGATCTACGGACGTTCGCTGGTCCCACCGCCCACCAAGGCGAGATCCCGATGGATATGAAGTCGGGTATGTACGGACTCTACGTCTACTCGGACGTGGTGGACAACCACATCGTGGGCGATATCAACACACCTCTGTTACGGGTGGTGCCCATTAAAAAGTTGTATGGAGATCAAGTCACCCACAGTTTCACCCACATGCTCTACCTGCCCGTACGACAAACCCACATCAACACTATCACGGTGGATATAAGAGATGACACGGCACGACCGGTGGCATTCGAACGCGGGAAAGTGGTGCTGACACTTCATTTTCGACAAGCACGTGCTCCCCACTTTGTATAATGAAGGTGCCTTAGGGGTCACGTCCAATTAATCGAGGCACTTTCTCGATGCCTTCGAGATGGAACGAGAAATTTCTCGGCTGAAACCGGGAGGGCAGAACCGGGGCCCCTGGCGACGTCTCCCGGTTTACTCCCGGTTCTATCTCGATCGAAACATCCCGGTTTTCGAGATGGACACGAAATTGATCGGTAATCTCGAAGGGGGTCCCGGTTTGTATATGTACGTGTTTGTTGTACTTAAATTGGTCGTTTCTTAGCTTCTCAGGCGATCAGATTGTTGTGTGGGTATCATAGTTTGGAGGGTGATCGTCGTATAAGCATATCGCAGCCTAAAATACAATCCCGACAACTGATTTTTTTTTATGTTATTAAATGTTTAATCGATATATCCATTATATGATGTTTCCTGAACCCAATTGAAAGAAAACGTTTCGTTTATCTATATAAATGAAGAATATAAAATTGAATGATTTTCTCACACATTGATTGTATATCTGATTATTAACCGAAGCGGGATAAATGACACATCAACTGGATATAATCTGAATAATAATGATAGTGAAGCATGCGATAATTATTGTTCCATAATATTGTTTTGAAACTAAACATAGATCGTTTCAACCGAAAAATGAAGTGTGACCGGTGCTTTAGCCTCGGTGTGTAATTCGTTGCATAATTTTGTATTATTCATTGCAGATTCCACTTTACTGAGAATTACTGTCTTGAGATATAGTTCGAGTAAGGAGATTGTACAGTTTTATCAACAAAGTTTATTTCTGATATAAGCTTGCCTGGTAGAGGTTAATAATGATAATCAGAACTAGAGGTGTTGATAATTCACACCACAGTCGGTCCGCGGAAACCGTCGTCTTGTAACAACAACGAATATAGAGAGGGGTTAATTACTTTGAAAGAAAAACTAAGAAAAGTGCTTTTGGTGGAGATTAATAAGATATTTCCGTTCTATTATTTATTGCTAGTTTCATGTGTCTAGCAAATTAACTAATAAGGGCCCAATTAGTCTTTAAATCAACCTTCATGTACATTTTACAACAACAATACCACGTGTTGTCAGTGTGAAAAGCTTATATGGAATGCTCAAACACTTCGATCGCGCATTTGTTCATATTATCCGATGTCCAATGCATTACCAGCCGCTCCTGTGGTCTTTAAAGCTGCTGTATTTCTGAAAATCGGGGAAACCATTGAAGAAACCAGGTACAATAATTTTTCAAGTCACGATCCTATCAAATAAATAATATCAACGAAAATCTCCGGTTCTGATATACCTTCAGAGAAAAAAACATGTGGAATTTTATTCCAAACTTGTTAAATTTATTTCAATTCGCAGAACCTGGACATATCTCATAAAGTGATTTGAATTCTAAAACAGGTTCAAAATAATTTACACTGAATAATATTGAGCCAAATTATGTAATTCAATTTATGATGTTTTATTCCTTTCCATGCGTAAAAATTGCGCTGTCAGAGCAAGTATGCGACTACAGATCTCTAGACGGAATAACAAAATAATGTTAAAGAATCATGTTTACTTTACTTCATTATCCATGGCTTAATGCGTATGTGCTCGCCGAGATTAGTCTCGGTGCCACAGAGAAGTAAATATAGAGCCAGCATACGCCTTCCGAATGGCTCAAACCTTCATTTGAAGGCATCTCGATTCCATTCTCGAAGCAAGTCGATTTATTTCGAGGGGGTTCGAGATGGGCTTTTACTTCGAGGGAAAACCGGGAGCAAACCGGGACGACAATCGATAGAGATAAACCGGGACCCTTCGAGACGAGATATTTATCGATTTTACTCGATTATCGAGAAACCCTCTCGATCGATTGGACGTGACCCCTTACGAGTGCGATGCACGCAGCTATATGGACTATTATGCCCAACAGGCCGGAGGTGGCTGTCCGGTTTTTAGTGGTGCACGCATGCAACGTGGACATGGACTGAGGAACGTACTCGGGAGCATCGTCAAAACGTTCCTGCCCTTGGTGACGCGTGGGGTGAAAGCAATCGGCAAACAAGCGGTACGCAGTGGACTGCAAGTGGCCGGTGATGTCTTGGGGGTACGGCACCCAAAGAAGCCTTGAAACGGCGGGCCAAAGAAGCGAGAGGCGTCTTGGTGGCCAAAGCACAACGCACCGTAGGGAATAAAAGAGCTGCCCCACCGAGACCACGCACCAGTCGACGACCGACCTAGCGACGACGCACATCCAAGAAGACAAAGGATATCTTTTCTTAAAACATGTCCTTAATCCACGCCGAGTCCTGCCCCTCCACCAACAGTGAATTTGATTTGTGGACCGTTCCGCCCACACAGACCAGTGCCGAACAAGGATTATGGGTGGAGCATCTCCCGCTGTCCAGCATCAACGCAACAGGGCCCATCGAGTTCACCATCAGTAATGCGGATACGACCTATGTGGATTTAGCCCATACATACTTGTATGTGAAATCCAAGATCGTCAATGGAGATGGCACCAGAATCGCCGACCAAGCAACGGTGGACCCGACGAATCTCTGGCTGCACTCGATGTTTCAACAGGTGGATATATTTCTCAGCGACAAACTCATCAGTGACTCGACCAACACGTACCCCTATCGAGCCTACATCGAGACGCTGTTGTCGCATGGGCGAGGGGCTAAAAAATCTCAACTGACAGCCGCTTTATTCTACCAGGACAAAGCCGAGCACATGGGCGCAGAGAACGACAATATGGGATATAGCAAACGGAAGGCTTTGACCGCGAACGGCGTCGCGGTGGATCTCATGGGTCGACTGCACGCAGACATGTTCATGCAAGACCGATACCTCTTGAACAAGATCCCCATCAAAATCCGACTGATACGGGCACCTCCGACCTTCGCCTTGATGGCCACTAACGTAGAGGCGCATGTAGCTGACTATAAGATTGTCATCGAAGACGCAGTCCTGTATGTCCGAAAAGTGAAACCGAATCCAGCTGTTCAATTGGGACACATGAAAGCCTTGGAAACAAAACCAGCCCAGTACCCTATCTGACGTGTACAAACCAAAGTGTTCTCTGTGCCTGCTGGAAATATGGGCGCCAACAAAGAAAACCTGTTCCTGGGGGAACTACCCAAGCGATTGATCCTGGCCTGTGTGGAAAATACCAGTTTCAGTGGAGCCTACCCAGAGAATCCGTTTGACTTCAAACATTTCGGCATCAATTTTGTGGCCCTGCATGTGGATGGACAACAGGTGCCAGCCACGGCCTTAACACCGAACTTTGGGCGCGGAATTTCATTCGAGCCTATCAGAGCCTGTTTACAGCCACCGGTCAAATCAACCAGGACGAAGGGAATTTCATCAGTCGGGAGGACTACGGGAACGGATACACGTTGTTCTGTTTCGATTTGACCCCTACCTTAGAGAACGACCATCAGCTGGCCCTGGCCAAGCAAGGCAATTTACGGTTGGAAATCCACTTTCAACGAGCCCTCCGGAGCACCGTGAATGTGATCTGCTACGCCGAGTTTGACAACATCATTCAAGTGGACAAGGCGCGCAACATCCTGGGTGACTTCTCCACCTAACATGGATACAGACCAGATAACCACCGTGCTGGAGAATGACCCAGAGACACGTATGGTCTTTCAAGGGGTGTTCGCCCGAGATGTGTTCCCATTAGACCGTATGTATCCTGCTGCTTACGTTCTCAACACGGACCCGATGGATCGGCCCGGTCAACATTGGGTGGCCGTGTACTTGACAGAACAGCAGGGCGAATACTTTGACCCGTACGGCCTGCCACCCCTCCATCCCGATTTAACAGACGTCATGGATGAAGGCACAGAGACGTGGTGTTGGAACAGTCAAACGTTGCAAAGCCTGACCAGTAGCGTGTGCGGACAATATTGCTTGTTTTACCTGGACCATCGATGCCGGGGAAGACCCTTATCTACCATCGTACAGATGTTTGACGAGTACCCCAAGGCCGAGGACCGCGATGTACTCGTATATGACTGGGCCGCCCATCATTTCAATGTACAAGCCCCGTTCTGGGCTTGAATTCTTTCAATGTACACACGCCCCCTGTTCTGGGCTTAAGTTTACAAGCCCCCTGTTCTGGGCTTCAGTTCTTTCAATGTACAAGCCCCTGTTCTGGGCTTCAGTTCTTTCAATGTACAAGCCCCTTGTTCTGGGCTTCAGTTTTCACGTGGTTGTTCTCACGTTGTTGTTGTTACTGAATAAAAAAAAATGAGATCTCACCAAAAAACCCTGTCTTGTGTGTTTTATTCATAATGCATAAATGCCCAATGTGGAGATTCAGTCAAACTGAAATCAGTGATGTAGGATGGGGCCAAAATGTAACCCATCAATGTTAGAATGCAAGAGCACTATAGTAAAATAGAGAGCCAATGAAATCAACCCACAGACCAAGTACGTGTTTTGGTCTAGGTTTGGATCGGGCATTTCATTGAGGTGCGCGCACTGCCGGTGATGACGCGCACTTCCGGAGAACATCATCCCCGCGCGCGCGCTGCGGCCGGAGAACCTGCGCGCGCGCGCTGCGGCCGGGGCGGGCCCGGGCGGACCGGGGCGGGCCGGGGCGGGCCGGGGTGGACCGGGCCGGGCCGGGAAAGTTGGAGGTAGTGTTTGAGCATTCTGAAAAAAAACGGAAGTGACGTCACACACACTTGCGCAGACCCACCAAACCACGTGAATGTTAGTCCAGGTGGATGCTCCCCCACCTAGGATTCACATGGATACCTCACTCGACCCTATAGGCCCATGAGGGGCTCGCCTAGACCCCCAAAACGTCTATTTCCATACCCTTGGGCTACCGCGCATGCGCAGAATGACGATATTTCAACCCCACACCCACGCCATCAGAGGCTCCCTCACATAGGCTTCACACGGATTCCTCACACGACCCATTCGAACCGTGAATAGCCCATCTCTAACCCAAACACACCCACACACACACACACAAAATTGTCTGCTTTCTCTACTATGGCCAGGCTGCGCATGCGCAGAGTATTGACAACGTACGAACCATTAGTGTAGTCAAGTGCTCCTGCATGAGAGCTTCAAAATAAGACCTCACTCGACCCCATCGGACCATTAGTGGCCCACCTAGACTCCAATACGTCCACCCCGTATGGCCCTATACACCCATAGCCATGCAGTATAGGCCTATGGGCCTATATGGGTCTCGGTGACTTTTTTCAAAAATTTCACCGTTTTGCTTCGGGACACTTCCTATCATGTTCTAAATGACGAGACTAAGAAAACAAATCCAAACAACCATACCGCAAATGTCTAGAAGTAGGTTTCCCAGGGGGACAAACATTGGTCCTATACCCCCAGTATGGGACTATATGGGTCTATATGGGTCTCGGTGACTTTTTTCAAAATTTCACCGATTCGCTCCGCGACACTTCCTATCATGTTTGTCTTGACGAGACTAAGAAAACAAATGCAAACAACCATACCGCAAATGTATAGAAGTAGGGTTCCCAGTGGGACAAACATTGGTCCTATACCCCTAGTATGGGACTATATGGGTCCGTATGGTACTTTTTCAAAAATTTCAACGATTCGCTCTGGGACACTTTCTGTCGTGTTCTAAATGACGAGACTAAGAAAACAAATCCAAACAACCATACCGAAAATGTCGAGAAGTAGGTTTTCCAGGATGGTGCTATACCCCCCATACCCCATATAGGCATTTGCCGTAATTTAGGATAAAGTCCGTGTTCCGTATTTTTTAAGGAAAAATTTTACATACACCCACCCTGGAACTAGGGGGAGATAACTCCATTGATAGGCTAGTCCCAATAAGCCCGGCGACCTATATACCCCCATACCCCATATAGGCATTTTCCCGGATTTTTCGATAAAGTCCGTGTTCCGGGGTTTTTTTCAGGAAAATTTTTACATGCACCCACCCATGACTGGATGCCCCTTCACATAGGCTTCAAATTGATACCTCATACAACTCCATCGGCCCATTAGGGACTCCCCTAGATCCCAAAACGTCTATTTTCATAACCTTGGGCCACCGCGCATGCGCAGAATGCTGATATTTCAACCCCACACCCAGCCCATCAGATGCCCCCTCACGAATGCTTCACTTTGATACCTCACTCGACCCCATTGGACCATTAGGGACTCCCCTAGCTCCAAAACGGCTATTTTCATACCCTTGGGCCACCGCGCATGCGCAGAATGCCGATATTTCAACCCCACACCCAGCCCATCAGATGTCCCTTCACGAATGCTTCACTTTGACACCTCACTCGACCCAATCGGACCATTTTATCTAGGGACTACTTTTTCTCCGCGGAAGCTTTTTTCCGCGACCGCATCACCGCCAGGACCGCATCACCGCGGAGGAATACATTCCCTGCAACAATTGGAACTCTCCTGTGTTGGAGGTAGCTTTTTGGTGCACTTGACCTCTCCTCCTCAAATCCTCCCCAAATGACCTCTACATCCGGGTGAAATGTGGCTCAATTTAGCCTAACGCTACTACTGTCATATACAGAATGACATCTCACTGGACCGTGACATAATTGGTGAAACTATTTTATAACATTCTTTAAATAATAAGGCATGGATCGCCTAAGTTCGTACTGATTCCAACACAATATAACACAAGTTAGCCTATACAGGCTTAGATACGGGTTTAACCTTCAAGAGTGGCCCACTTGGGAAAACCCGTCCCACTGAGGAAATTCAGGACGGGTATAAAAGTTTCAAGTAGGTGAATACACATTTGCAAAATATATACAACCGGGAATGTGACTGATACAAAGCTTTGAGAATGAGAAAATAGCACAAGAAACATACAGTTTGTTGGAGCGACATGTCTACCAAGTAATATAAATCGGAGAAAAACACATCAATCATGGATGAGGAGTGGTGCTGGTGTGAGTGTGTGTGAGGGAAGGGGTAACCATTTCCGATTTAACTCCTATTAAACTATTAGAATCATTCAACAATCCAATTATTATCACTAAATGTGTCTCACTGCCAAAAACCAGCATAGAAAATAAATAATGTTCAAATATCACTCCACCGAACGAACGTGTGTTCACTATGCAATTGAAATTGTCATATCATATATTTAATTCAACCTTTCATATCAACAGATGGATCTGCTGCACACAACAGTTTTTGCTTTAATGCTGGTTGTTATACGGACGGGAGCTACCGGAAAAATTGTGGACCTTTCTCACACACACGACGAGAACAGCATAACATGGCCGTCTAATCCAAAGTATAATTTCACGATTATTTTTCGAAGACAGTTTCCCGATTATTGGTGAGTGAGGCTTTTATATGTGGCGTTAGAGTCAGAGATAATTCGGGTAAAACTGATAACCCAGTCACAATTCCCCCTACGCTTAACGAAAATAGTTTCTTAGAGATCAATTCCACGAATGTGTTCACTCGAGATACGTGCACATTTTGATAGTGTTTTGTTGGAGTTATTGCAATGATTGTTTTCTTTGTAGCAACAACTAATGCCACAATTGTCGCAATAGTAGTTGCTAAAATACATATTACTACACCACGGGGGTCTCTAGTGTCACGACCGAATGTGTTTATCTTGGTGTTAGCAATATGTAGGCCTATAGTCGAGGTCGCTAGAGAACATGCCAACCAATGTAATTCGTCAGATATTAACGCTGTGTTTCACCGACTGGAAATTTTAACATCGAGCGAAATGAAAACTTCGTCGACACTGAAAGAATCGTGGGGAATAGATTGCATGTAAGAGTGGTTTTATGTTCTGAACTGTAAGGGAACCTCATTCTCGAAAAGACATAAACAAGGGAAGGTGTAATTTGATAGAACACTGGAATTTATTTACAACACTTTGGACCAAGACAGGAGACAGAGACAAGGTATTTCTAATATTTGGTCACGATCCGCTGCCCCAAGATGAGCTGACGAATCGTTAGATCTCTGACAACTCGCCCGTCCCTATTCGATTCACTACTCGATCATAGTTGAGCCTGTTACACGTAGTGGTTAATCTCAATAATTAACATTATTAAAAAATAAAAATACTAATATTGTAATGAACTGTGTAAATGATTATGGATGTCGGGTTTGATGAGTCTATACTTTATATTTCACAAATATAATTATTTATTCTTCAGGTTGGAAATGAATGAATTTCAGACAGCAGAGCACTATGGCACCCATATCGACTCACCGGCGCACCTGTCAAAGGGGAAGTGGAGAGTCCATGAAATCCCATTGGACCGTTTGATTGGACCAGGTGTGGTGATCGACATTTCTGAAAAGGCGAAGACAAACCCGGATGCTCAGGTAGAAGTATCTGACATGGTGGCGTGGGAAAACCAGTATGGCAGGATTTCCGATGGCGCCATAGTCTTAATGTACTCGGGGTGGGCAACCAGATGGCCTAATACATCTCTCTATTTCAATACTGATCAACCGAACGTGACTGAGACTTTCCACTTTCCGGGGTTCCATGAGACGGCCGCCTCGTGGCTTGTGGCAAATCGCGGCAAAATCAGCGGCGTTGGAGTGGATACGGCCTCCATCGATTATGGCCAGTCGACTGATTTTCGGTCTCATCAAACATTTTTCGCCAAAAATATCTATGGTCTGGAAAACTTGGCTAACCTGGACAAGCTACCAGCTGTAGGAGCCAAAGTGTACGCAACTCCCATCAAGTTGCACGACGGTAGTGGCTGTCCCATCCGAGTCTTTGCTATACTCGATGAGGAAGTTGATGGCGCCCCTATGTGGATATCATCCTATCTAATCTTAATCTCAGCAGTTGTGTCTTACATTTTGTGTGGCTGATCAATTTGGCTCGATTTAATTATTTCATCATGAGTAGTGAAAAAACGATTCAAGCCACAAGACCTGAAGCAAGACCATGATCAGGGACGGAGCAGTGAGGAGGGAATGACGTCATCATGATCTGGATCAAGCAAAGGGAATAAAGAAGTGCAAAGATTCAAGAGAAGAAGAGCAAAGGTCCAAGAGAAGAGCAAACGGTTAAGAGAAGAACAAAGGATCAAGAGAAGAACGAAAGGAGTCAAGCGAAGGGCAAAGGTTCAGAGACGAGCAAAGATTCAAGAGAAGAGCAAAGGGTCGAACAACTAGCGAGATCGGGGTGTAGGAGCAAAACATTCGATCTATCATAATTATATATGCGATCGCCACGTGTTTTGAAGTGGTACGCGTCTCCACAGAGTAGGATCTGGCAACTACATAAAATTCTCATTATTTAGCAATCAAATAGTCGAGCGGTCACGTACATTTGGACGAAAGAACTCATTGCCTAACCGAGGATGACAACTATTTCTGCGACGATGATTCCTATGATGAAGAAGATAATGACGACGATGGAGCTGACGATGGAGCTGTCGAAGATGATGATGTTGAGAACAATTATGACGATGGTAAAGGTAGCGATGGTGATGATGGCGATGATAGCATCCAGGAGTACGAATTATACGAGATTTTAGTCGGAAAAGCTATCAATAAGATATAGAGGGAAAGGCAGGTTGTAATGACGACAACGCTCCTGCAGATTTCATTTAGTTACTTGTTTTTTTTTTCAACAATGCGTGATACGGTGGTGAAACTATTCACTATTCGGAGAGAAGACATTCATAACACAGGCAATTTATGAAAACCAAACGCCACTTACAAAAAGAAATGAACTTCCGACTCCTGGTGAGTGAAAGACGGTTTTTGAAACCAGAAAATGGCTATTTGATAGCGTTTTACCAGATGAATTCGATGACCGGGATGCTACTGAAGACCATGATTCATCAACGCAGAGAGAATAACAAAAGCGAAAATCAGTCCAGCGGCATATAGCAGACAATATTATCTATTACATCTATGGTAACATTGCTACTCACGCATGGAATTATGGAAAGATTATTTTGAAGTTGGTATTTTCCTTATTCGCATTCTTGTTTAGGCGTGTATGTGGATACATATTTGCATAGTACACGACTGCCCGACTACATAATGAGAATTTTATGGCGTTAGACCATTCTTTATGGACTAAAGTACCACAGGAATAAACATGACGGTGGTTAGACTATTTTCTATGGTCTACAGTATCACATGAATAAACATGACGGTGGTTAAACCATTCTCTATAGACTGAAGTACCACATGAATAAACATGGCGGTGCATGGTTAAACCATTCTCTGTGGACTAAAGTACCACATGAATAAACATGACGGTGGTTAAACTATTCTCTATAGACTGAAGTACCACAGGAATAAACATGGCGGTGGTTAAACCATTCTCTGTGGACTAAAGTACCACAGGAATAAACATGGCGGTGGCATACATGATTTGATTGGTCGAATGTTTTGCTCTTTCTCCCTGACCTTACTCCTTCTCCGAACCTTTGCTCTCCTCTTGACCCTTTCGCTCTTCTCACGACCCCTTGCTCTTCCCTTTACTCTATGTTTCCCTTGAGCCTTTGCTCTTCTCTTGACCCTTTGAAATGTTCAACTCTTTTCTCTTCTTTTACCCTTTCTCTTGAACACTATGTTCTTTTCTTGGCCTTTTGCTCTTCTGTTGACCATTTTCTCTTGATTTCGATCATGATGACGTCACTCCCAGCCGTCCTCCATGATCCCTCCCTGAACATGACCATGCTCCTGCTTTTGTGGCTTGAAGCTTTTCTTTTAACACTACTGCCATTATCTGTCTATATGAGGCACGTGTCTCCATCCAGTAAGAGTCATGGAAAAACTAACAGTTCAAAGATACTAACAAAGCCTAGCTCGTTTGCTGAGAACGAAACGTTGATATAGTATTGAATTCTCACGCGTTATGTAGAGTGACGTTGCATTATGTAAAAAGACATAATAAAATTTTGAATTGAAAAGATTAGGGTGTTAGTTGAAATTGTTGCTTGTACATATACATGAGAATTTTTATCGGGTGTGAAGCTCTTAGCCTTCATAATGTTAAAAAGTTATTTCGTAATTTAGCAAAGGTGCTACCAAAACCAAAGATATTCTCTTTGGTCTAAATAAACCGCCACCAGCTAGCCCAAGCCCTACAGTTGTCAAAGAATAGCGTGGTCTACTTTTCTCAAACTCTATCTTTATCACATATAATAACATAAAGTAAATTCGCCAAAGTGAAAACGGGCTTCACCGGTGATCAGAATGGTTGGTCGGGTTGTTTTATTGTTTGAGGCTCTATTTTTTCTCGAACTTTTACGGGCTCTAACGTTAAATTACACTTGTTCTGTTTCCGTGATCAGTGGCATATGTGAAGTACACTCAGCAGTTCGCGACCACGCGTCAGTGTCTCTGAGTGGCTGAATGGCTGATTTGAATAACAGCGATCCAACTGATAACTTAATCGCCTTGTCCCAAGTTCCGATAATGAATACGGGCGGCATTCGCTCTCCTCCATAGGACTCGATCGGTGCCCAATGAACTCGGAAGTTCCAATGGGGTTATCCAACTGATGGCTAAGGGGAGCAAATCTTCTAAATGCTGGAACACCAGTGCCCTCATTGAAATAAAATATCAGGATATGACTATTCATCAATGAAAGTATTGTAATTCACTGAGATAGAGGACACTGGTGTTCCAGCAGTTACAAGATTTGCTCCCATTAGCCATCAGCTGAATAACCCTATCGTCTCGGTCAGTTTGACTATATACAAACAACGCCTCTCCGTGGAATTTTCAGATGGTAAACATTTTGATAGGCGGACCCTAATTTTCCCCTGTTATCTTTTATTCTATAAAAGCTGTAAAATTCCACAAATTTCAAAATATTTTGTATCTGGGCTCGGTTTAACGGAATTAAAAGTAAAACAAACGATCTTTGGAGAAATTGATTTATTTTAGTCAGGCTTATTTTTTTATTTATTTATTTTTCTTTATAAAAGCATGAAATTTGGCAGGATGATAGATACACACATATGATTCATTTTTAGAGAGTCCGGCTTGAAAATGAGTAGTTGGCCGCCGTCTTGGATTTCAAAATGGCCGCCATAAAAAAAACCCATCAAAGTCGCACTTCGGCACTTCTGAGACACATAGGATGCCAATTTAAACGGTTATACCCACATTTGCATACTCAAGGAAAGTAGTAGTATAGGCGTATTTCAGGTCGCACACAAGCCTCCCAAATGCACATAGCCTCCCAAATAGCCTCCGAGCGCTGTCATACGTCATTAATAATTTTTATTCGTATAAATTATTGCGTCTGGATATTAATAAATTATATGCGTTATAATTTTACCTGAATATATATATTAAAGATCTACATATGGTATTATAAATAAATCTTCCGAATTCATACGTTAATCGTTTAAATAGTCTATATTTTAGGTTTTATTCCGCTTTTACAAAAGGTGGTATTTCGATATATATTTTTTATACGGGTTCATAGCAATAAATTAGCCCAGTCTGTACGTTCATATATATTGTAGACTGTTAAGTTTTTACAAATTGCAATTAGCATTAACGAACACTCGGTGACACTCGACTACTAATTACGGTATGTAGTCAACCTCGCTGTATAAGAAGCGGTCATGATACATAATTGTATTGATTTTAATACCTGTCAATGCGAAGGGTGTGTGTTATGGTAACAGGTGTGGTCGGATAATAGAAATCGCTCTGTTTAAATATAGGGAAGTAACGTAGTATATGATAATATTGGGGAGTTTGAGTGTTTATATTTACAGACCGATATCGCTTTAATTGGGGGCAATTATACAATCACCGTATAGCGGGAGTTGAATGGGCATATCGTGAGATAGATCATTATTTGAGAATTGTTTGTCGAAATATATATATCTCTAATAGAATTCCACTTATAGTCTACTTCGGAATGGCGAATTTACTGAAAAATACCAGCGAATCTAGAGAATTGTCCGTAAGTATTGTAATTTTATCGCGATCTACTCGCGGATAATACCGACTTTGTCGATATAACGATGTACATAGCGAACGGCGTTGTAAATGTTCGATTATAACTGATTTGAATACAAGGGCTACTCACTTTTAATATTTCAAATCTATATTTTTTATAGGCTAACAACTCTACGTGGGCCGGATTCGTACGAGAAAATGCGGACATTTTAGGTAGTTCCGGTTGGCCTAGTTCGGAGACTGTATTCGCCATAGATGGGGTCGTTGAAACACGGCCCGTTTATAATGACGATGATTGGAATGTGGGTATAAGAAGTCCGACGACCATCCTCCTAAATATTTCCCCTTCACTTCCGGAGATTAAAACACGTAAATGTGTAGACGAATTATCCCGTTTATTCTCGCCCCGAGTTTGCAAAAGCTGTAATCAGCCATTAAGCGTCGAAGTTTGCGGAAAATGTCGCGTTAGTTTATGCCGAGATTGCGCGTGTTTCGCCCGACAGGTGTCATTCGGGGTTTTTATGTGTCCGAGCTGTTGTAGTTGTCAGTTTTGATCACCATGGTAGCCAAAAGTTTGACCTGAAGTACATATATTTTTACCATTACTACCGGAACTGGAAAATTCGTCCCCATGGATAATACTTCCGCCCGCATGGTAATACGATCTTCCACATGTCGTGGGGACTGAGGCTATACTGCACACACACACACACACACACACACACACACACACACACGCTCACTCACTCACTCACTCACTCACTCACTCACTCCATGAAAAGTCCTAAAAAGTCCTAGAAAGTCCAAAAAAGTCCTAGAAAAGTTCATGAAAAGTCCCTCACTCACTCACACACACACACACACACACACACACACCAACTCACTCACCAACTCAAACACACACACTCACACTCACTCACTCACTCACTCACTCACTGGCCTCAAAAGTTCATGAAAAGTTCTTAAAAGTTCCCAAAGTTCATGAAAAGTTCTTAAAAGTCCAGAAAAGGCCAAGTCCCTCACTCACTCACTCACTAACTCACTCACTCACTCACTCACAGTCCCCAAAAGTTCATGAAAAGTTCTTAAAAATTCCCAAAGTTCATGAAAAGTTCTTAAAATTCTAGGAAAGTCCAAGAAAAGTCCCTCACTCACTCACTCACTCACTCACTCACTCACAGTCCCCAAAAGTTCATGAACAGTTCTTAAAAATTCCCAAAGTTCATGAAAAGTTCTTAAAAGTCCAGGAAAGTCCAAGAAAAGTCCCTCACTCACTCACTCACTCACTCACTCACTCACTCACTCACTCACTCACTCACTCACTCACTCACTCACAGTCCCCAAAAGTTCATGAAAAGTTCTTAAAAATTCCCAAAGTTTATGAAAAGTTTTTAAAAGTCCAGGAAAGTCCAAGAAAAGTCCCTCACTCACTCACTCACTCCCTCACTCACACTCTGACTGACCCTCGCATATATCGGGTGCGCATTAGCGCATCTGCGGTCCCATTGACACCAGGGGCGCTGTTGACCTACTTGTGACGTCATCTGTCGTATTGTCCACTCGTGGCCCTGGTGACAAAAACTGGAACTAGTGGGAGATAACTCCGGACTGACCCGACAGTGATCTTTGTTACACCATTATTAATATCCGATATTGTAAAAGGTTATCTTTGAACATATTGACGCTAGGCGGGCGCTGTTAACCCGGATGTAAGATGAGGACCCGGATGTAAAACTACAATACCCAGGGAAGTGACCTTTGACCCTGCGCTACTCGGAAGTGACGTCATCGTATGCAGACACACACACACATACCTGGTGCACCCACACCCTAGTGTACCCTATGCCCTACGACCTATAGCACAGTAAAAAATAATTTTCTTGCTAATTTCTTGAAATTTCTTAGATTTTCTTGAATTTCTTAAATAAGAAAAATACATTATTCCCTCTGTGATACAATGTTTAGAAAGTTCCGAACAATAATTATTATGACGTTTTGGGGGATAGTTTCTGGCAGTTATTGGGCATTTCCAAAGTTTATAAATCTGTTTCAATTGTTGTCTTGTCAGTAAGATATGATTTTTTCTCAAACGAGAAAAAATAAGAAAAACCTTCCAATTTCTTGAAATGGGAGACTGACAAGAATTATTTTCTTACAATTTCTTAAAATTTTGAGAAAATTTAAGATAATAATTCTTGTCAGTCTCCCATTTCAAGAAATTGGAAGGTTTTTCTGTTTTTTTCTCGTTTGAGAAAAAGATCATATCTTACTGAC
>JAVTVY010002548.1:0-33174 GCA_036873755.1 Hanleya hanleyi
TGACCTTTGGACATGTCCAGACTTGTCTGTGTCTGTCATGTACTGGGGTTTTTCCCCACAATGGCGGAGATGTAATGGCGGTGTGTGGGGAATACCGAAGAGGCGTCCGTGAAGCTGTAATGGCGGTGGACAATGGAGGTGACAGTTGACCGGAAAGACCCGAAGGTGAACCACAATGGCGGATAATGGCGGATACACCGCCATTGTGGGAAAATGGCGGATACGTTGACCGGAAAGACCCGAAGGTGACCGCCATTGTGGGAAAATGGCGGATACGTTGGCCGGAAAGACCCGAAGGTGACCGCCATTGTGGGAAAATGGCGGATACGTTGACCGGAAAGACCCGAAGGTGACCGCCATTGTGGGAAAATGGCGGATACGTTGACCGGAAAGACCCGAAGGTGACCGCCATTGTGGGAAAATGGCGGATACGTTGACCGGAAAGACCCGAAGGTGACCGCCATTGTGGGAAAATGGATTACTCGAAAAGACACGAAGGTGGAACGACATTGTGGAAAATCCCCACAGACAGGTTAGTACATGCATTCCTATGATGTTCACAGGTTACGCCCATTCACGAAGGGCCGTCACAGGGCGTAGTAGAAAAAAGCGCATTTCTAACCTTATTGACCTTATGGCGCAAGCGAGTATAACAAGTGCCCATGACTCACACGGTGTATAAAACCCTACCCAACAGGTACACTATAAAGCCACCTCTCTAACCGTTCGCTTTTCATTCCCCACCATGGCAGCGAGCGGAACAGAGCTTGCGTTATTCCAACTGACGTCCGACGTCTACCTCATCGTCAATGACGATCACCTGGAGCTGGTCCAAGACGCACCGCAGAAGGTGAAGATTTTGTTATCGCTATCAGGCTGGACTCTATTGACACGATTGTTACAGGGAAAAGACCCGAAAGGGATTTCATGCACGTGGAAGTCGGCGTGCACATACGCACTGCTGGAGAGGATTCCCTTTTTCCCCGGTTGGAACAGAGTGGAGGTACCTATATCACACTCTGTCCACCCTTATGGATGGCACTGAAAGATGTACTCCCCGAGGTGGATGACTTACTACACCCCGAGGTGAAAGAAGGGACTGTGGCTACCCGGAGGCTTACACCTGGCTGCACCCTATTGTTGTACCCCAAACGAGTGGACCTCATCGATAGCGGATTTAGGTGTTGGTGTACGCCTGAACCCAAAGCGCACGTCTCTTTGTCACCGGAAGGATGGACTACCTTGAAACGGGTGTTGTTGGGTGACCTGCACGGTGATAGCATTCACCTGTGTGACGACGTCTACATTTTCTGCGGTCCCTTTTTCGCTCGACTCCTCTGTCTGAACGACGGTGGTTTTACCCTGGACCCCGATCTATGGACGGTTTTGGAACAAGTAGTCCCCATTGTCGATAAGGTACTATCTCTATAGGAGCCACATAGCCCATCAGAATAGTACGTATCACGGACTACACCCGTAGAGCTACATCTAGGCGCGCATGTGTGACATGGTCTATAAAACACGTCCCTCTGGATCACACACCTTCATTTCTACGGTTGCAGAGCCATGACGGAGATCAAGCCATATGCGACTCGCATTTTACAGCATGCCACCGTGGTTAATTCACTCACGGCTTACCGAGCAGTGGTCCGGTCCATGTTTGCAGATGGCGACGACAACGAGGGGCGACGCCAGATCCTGAACGAGTTCACAGAAGCGGTCCTCGACAGAGTGCACTCGATGCAGAGGTGTGCCATCACTCACCACTACTGGACTATGACAGCCATCCTTGATGCTCGGGCTATGGACCACGAACGCTCACGCCGGAACCAGCGACGGCTGGTTGGCCTCACAATAGTCTGTGCCCTATTGACCCTGGCGCTGTGGCATTGACAGTGGGACCTCACCATAAATACGAGGGTCAGACAGAGTGTGTGTCATTCACCGTTCGTCATTGGATCAAGCATGTCACCAGTTCTACGAGCCATCCTTCCCCTTACACCCCGGGTGAGGTTACACGTCTATGAAGATAAAGTCACCCTCGTGGAAGACCGTGGAGATGTTTGCTGGTCGCCCGCTGAGACCGTATCGAATACGGTTACGCTACACCGTGACAGCTGGACCAAATTTAAACGGGTGTTGAGCGGCGAGCTCGATGGACACCTCATCCACATAGACAATGCCATCTACGTATACCGTGGACCCTTCTTCCCACGTCTGGGCCGCTACCAAGACCCTACGCGAGGCTTCACCCTAGACCCCGATCTGTGGACAGCCTTCGAGAAAGTGGTGCCCATCGTGGACCAGCTGTTTACACCGGACGAGCGGTCATCAGACGAGTTGAAGTGGGCTCGTGCCCTGAGAGAAGGAGCGGCAGAACCCAATGAACAAATGTCTAGCCATGAACCAGACGACGATGCCATTGATTACCCGGCTAGACTTTGACCACCCGATCCTTTGATCTCACGGGGTTCTCCCTATAAATACGAGAGACAGTCAAATCTGGTACCATTCACGTACTGACCATGGCGGAGCATATAATACGGGCGTATCTCAGCTTGACCCCGAGGTTTTCCTGCACGTGTATGCGGATAAGGTCGATATCATGGAGGAGGTGGGAGACATCTGTGATGCGGACCCTACACAACCGTGCCCGGCTCACATTCGTCTGTCCCGGGAGGGCTGGACCAAATTCAAACGGGTGTTGTCTGGTGAACTGGACGGCGACCTCATCCACTTGTGTCACGATGTGTACATCCGACGCGGCCCTTTCTTTGCTCAATTGGCTCGGCTAGATGGGGTACAGTGCATTTTACCCTTCACCCTGATCTATGGTCTGCATTGGAAGATGCCGTGGTAGATGTGGATCAAGTGCTTATCAAGCGGTCATCAGACGAGTTGGACTGGTCATTTACCATGGACACTGTGGAAGCCAACGAAGAAAATCAGAAAGAAACTCCGGCCCAAGATATACCCGTTATAAATAAACGATAGAGCCAGGGTCCATCATCATTTATCACCATGAAGCGCTGGGAGAAGGTGTTGGATAACTTATACTACAGTCCCGATAGTCCGGCGGCCTATAGTGCATTGTCGGCTCTCTATCGAGCGGCCAAACCCCAGGGGATACAACGTGCCCAAGTCCGAGATTGGTTAAGAAAACAAGACATCTATACCTTACATCGATCTGTCCGTCGCCATTTTCTACGGAACCGGGTCATCGTGGGAGGAATAGATGCCCAGTGGCAAGCGGATTTGGTCGATATGAGCGCCTTTGCCAAACACAACGATGGGAATCGGTATATCTTGACGTGCATCGATATCCTATCCAAGTATGCGTGGGTGGTGCCCATCCGGACGAAAACGGGGGCGAATCTCATAGCGGCGTTCAAAGACATCTTCAAGACCGGGCGCAAACCTTTGTATTTGCAAACCGACGAAGGCACGGAATTCCTCAACAGACCGTTCCAACAGTTTCTGAAAGCCCAGAAGGTGTTTTTCTTCCATACGTACAACGAGACCAAGGCTTCCGTGGTGGAAAGTTTCAACAGGACATTCAAAGGCCGCATGTATAAATATTTCACCTATAAGAATACAAGGTGGTACATCGATGTTCTCCCGAAACTTGTGAGTGGTTACAATCGAGCCTATCATCGGAGTATAGAGAGAGCCCCCATTACCGTGACCCAACGCAATGAAGCCCAAGTCCGGCGTGTCTTGTACCCCAGACCATCGCAGCGAACGCCGAAGGCGGTGTTCAAGGTCGGGGACCCTGTACGGATCAGTAAAGTCAAAGGTCAATTTGAGAAAAGTTACTTGCCCAACTGGAGCGATGAGCACTTCCTGATTAAACAGCGCCTACCCCGACAGCAGCGAGTCTATGAACTGGAAGATCTTCAAGGGGAACCGTTGCTAGGGACGTTTTACGAGACGGAATTACAGCCTGTCGTAAAAGCAAGACTACACGGTGGAGCAGATTTTGAAAACGGAACGTCGACGTGGCAAACTGTTTCATTTCGTCAAATGGCAAGGCTGGCCCAGTTCCTTCAATTCCTGGGTCGCTGCCAACCAGGTGAAACGACTATAAAGCCAGACACCACTGCCCTCATCCTTCATTCCATGTCCGACCACAGTGCTATGGACAAACAGCAGCTGCCTCTGAACACAGCGTCTCCCAAAACGCGCAAAGCGCATGTGGGCTTTGTGGTGATACTGCTAATCCTGCTGAGTGTGTTGTACGGAGGTGTGTTTTACGACGTAGCCTATGTCAGCACGTTACTTAACCAACTGAGAACACCAGCCACCAGTGAAACCGGTCTACAGAGAGCACCAGTCAACCCCATATCGAGCCCAGTCACCACCACACCCCGCTCCACACCAAGCTCCACAGCTACACCAAGTACACCCACTACGTCTGAAGACCCGCCGGATTTCATCCCTCACAGTGAACAGACAACAACGACCGACGTTGTACCCACCACCATCATCACTCGCAGTGAACAGACAACGACGACCGACATTGTACCCACCACCACCACTCCAGTTCACTCGTACCAAATTTACAAGAGCGGGTTACCACGACAACGGATACAGCTCGAACCATGGACCCTCGGTGGCGGCATCCCTTCACTTGCGTCATCGCAGGACCGACGGGCTCCGGCAAAACGCACTTCGTCCGGAAGCTCCTTCAACACGCCGACAGCATGATCACCCAAGCCATTGTCCGAGTCGTGTGGTGTTACGGAGAATGGCAGGCAGCGTATGCAGCAATGCCCCACATCACGTTCGTGGAAGGCCTACCCAACCTGACCGATTTGGAACCCGACACCTTGGTGGTTCTGGATGATTTCATGGCGGAGACGGATGCGCGGGTCACCCAACTCTTTACCAAAGGCAGCCATCATCGACGGCTCAGCATCATCTACATTGTGCAGAATCTGTTCAGTAAAAACAAAGAACATCGGAACATCAGCTTAAATGCCCACTACCTGGTGGTCTTCAAAAACCCGAGAGATACTCAACTGCTGCACCTGGCGAGACAGATGTATCCCGGCCGCACGCCGTTTGCGTTGGAAGCCTTTAAAGATGCGACAACCCCTCAGCACGGGTATATGCTCTTCGACCTCAAGCAAGCCACCCCCGACCACCTTCGACTACGGACCGGCATCTTTCCCGGAGAGGCCCACCACGTGTAAATAATGTAAACACACCCACAGTGGCGCCCCCAGCTCGGGTCTATGTGTTTGATGATGGGGATAATAAAAAGAATGAATACCACAGCATGATTGACTTTGTCTCTGAAGTAGATAAAAAGAGCAGAGTTGTGGGTTCTAGCATTAGTTGTACATGATGTCTGCGCGAGTACGGAAGCACGCTCCCACGCTCCGTGTATTGAAGACGGCCCCACCCGAGTTAGTCCGAACCATTGTACGCGTTGCGGACCCTGACCTTGTACGCTGTCTGTGCGAGATCGGGTACAACCTGTTAAAAGGCAACGTACCACTGACTCCGGCTCAGAAGACCAAGTTGACCAAGCATAAGACAGGTCTCCGAACCCTAGTCCAGAAGCGAGTCCCTCAAACACAAAAGAAAAAGGTGTTACAGAAAGGCGGCTTTCTCGGGGCCATCTTAGCACCGTTGGCCGCTTCCGTGTTGGGTCCAGTATTGGGTGGACTCTTCGGCCGACAATGAACCACACGAAAAAATGGTCCTCGTCGAACCACGGTTCCTTCAAAACCTCCAATCGCCCTACCCTGTCCCACCTACGGTGAAGACCATAAACACCCTCGATGGAGAGATGCAACAGATCTTACAGAGACGGGGTTAAGCGACAGTGAGAAAGTACAACGGTACAATGAGACGCTTCAACGGTACATGACGTTCATGGACCAATACAAAACCCTCTCTACCCCACCACCACCACCACCACGTGACACACCGCCGACCTCAGCACCGCTCCAACAGCCGCCATTACCAGGGGTACCACCCACAGCCCCACAGTGGGTGGAAGACGAAGTGCTGAAGAGTGTACCTGCATCGTTCAAGAAACAAGCTGGCCTGGTATTACAACGGATGAAACAGAATCCTAACATGACTTGGAATGATAAAGGCGAACTCCTGGTACAGAATCAAGTGGTTCCCGGCACCTACATGACGGATTTAGTGAATGACCTGATGCGTCAACGCAGGTCGCACACGGATCCTCGAGGATGGGAGGTCTTCGCTCAAGGCTTGAAAGCCATGCATGTACCACAGGAATTGGTGGGGAACCCCCACCGCTGGGCCTTTATGCAACGAACCCAGCAATCGCCGAGTGGCCCACTACCTTCTTGGGAATCCGAATGGGAACCGGAGTCACCCCCCAAAACACCACCACCACAACGGGCACCTTCTTTTCAGGCCTTTAAAAAACCACCCTCGATCAGGACACCCCACATCTCCAGAGCCGTGACACGTAGCAAGTCAACGCGACGAACACGACGCCGGACACAACCGCCCAAGGCCTGGAACACCTATTAAAACCAACAGCAGCAGCAGGACAGCTCAGTCGCCATGTTTTACCTCACCCTACCCAGTAACAGTTCGCTGGATGTGTTTCCTGACAACACCGTGGCCAAGTACGTCACCCAGTTACCGCAACCGTTGCATTTATCTGGACGATGGGAATGTGGCCTCGTGGATATCCAATACCCTTACTCGTGGTACAACGTGCGAGCCAATGAAGTGTGGTACGAGGTGACCTACGAAGGCAAAAACACCCGACTCACCCTCCCCGAAGGCCAATACGATACCCACAAGGAGTTCATGGGTGGGCTGACAAGACTGTTGCATTATAAGGCTCTACGGGAGGTCACGAATACATCAAAATCCATCAAATCCTTTCCCTTCAAGAATCACGTGGACTTCGATTACAACGCACACAACGACAGGGCACAGCTTATCGTCACCGCCAACGCGAGTGTCGTACTGAGTCCTGTCCTACAGCAAATGCTGGGTTTCGATCTACTAACGTTCGCTGGTCCCACCGCCCACCAAGGCGAGATCCCGATGGATATGAAGTCGGGTATGTACGGACTGTACGTCTACTCGGACGTGGTGGACAACCACATCATGGGCGATATCAACACACCTCTGTTACGGGTGGTCCCCATTAAAAAGACGTATGGAGATCAAGTCATCCACAGTTTCACCCACATGCTCTACCTGCCCGTACGGCAAACCGACATCAACACGATCACGGTGGATATAAAAGATGACACGGGACGACCGGTGGCATTCGAACGCGGGAAAGTGATGCTGACACTTCATTTTCGACAAGCACGTGCTCCCCACTTTGCATAATGAAAGTACCTTACGAGTGCGATGCACGCAGCTATATGGACTATTATGCCCAACAGGCCGGTGGTGGCTTTGCGGTCTTTAGCGGTGCACGCATGCAACGAGGGCATGGACTGGGGAACATACTCGGCAGCATCGTCAAAACGTTCCTGCCCTTGGTGACGCGTGGGGTGAAAGCAATCGGCAAACAAGCGGTACGCAGTGGACTGCAAGTGGCCGGTGATGTCTTGGGGGGTACGGCACCCAAAGAAGCCTTGAAACGGCGGGCCAAAGAAGCGGGAGGCGTCTTGGTGGCCAAAGCACAACGCACCGTAGGGAATAAAAGAGCTGCCCCACCGAGACCACGCACCAGTCGACGACCGACCCAGCGACGACGCACATCGAAGACCCAGGATATCTTTTCTTAAAGCATGTCCTTGATCCACGCCGAGTCCTGCCCCTCCACCAACAGTGAATTTGATTTGTGGACCGTGCCGCCCACACAGACCAGTGCCGAACAAGGATTATGGGTGGAGCATCTCCCGCTCTCCAGCATCAACGAAACAGGGCCCATCGAGTTCACCATCAGTAATGCGGATACGGCCTATGTGGATTTAGCCCATACATACTTGTATGTGAAAGCCAAGGTGGTCAATGGGGATGGCACCAGAATCATCCAAGCTGCAACGGTGGGCCCGACGAATCTCTGGCTGCACTCGATGTTTCAACAGGTGGATATTTTTCTCAGCGACAAACTCATCAGTGACTCGACCAACACGTACCCCTATCGAGCCTACATCGAGACACTGTTGTCGTATGGCCGAGAGGCTAAAAAATCTCAGCTGACAGCCGCTTTATTCTACCAGGACACACCCGAGCACATGGACACGGTGGACAATGTGGGATATAACAAACGGAAGGCTTTCACTGCGAACGGTGCCTCGGTGGATCTCATGGGTCGACTACATGCAGACATGTTCATGCAAGACCGGTACCTCTTGAACAAGATCCCCATCAAAATCCGACTGATACGGGCGCCTCCGAACTTCGCCTTGATGGCCACTAACGTAGAGGGACATGCAGCTGACTATAAGATTGTTATCCAAGACGCAGTCCTGTATGTCCGAAAAGTGAAACCGAATCCAGCCGTTCAATTGGGACACATGAAAGCCTTGGAAACAAAACCAGCCCAGTACCCTATCCGACGTGTACAAACCAAAGTGTTCTCTGTGCCTGCTGCAAATATGGGCGCCAACAAAGAAAACCTGTTCCTGGGGGAACTACCCAAGCGATTGATCCTGGTCTGTGTGGAAAATGCCAGTTTCAGCGGAGCCTACCCAGAGAATCCGTTTGACTTTAAACATTTCGGCATCAATTTTGTGGCCCTGCATGTGGATGGACAACAGGTCCCAGCCACGGCCTTAACACCGAACTTTGGGCGCAGGAATTTCATTCGAGCCTATCAGAGCCTGTTTACAGCCACCGGTCAAATCAACCAGGACGAAGGGAATTTGATCAGTCGGGAGGACTACGGGAACGGATACACGTTGTTCTGTTTCGATCTGACCCCCACCTTAGAGAACGACCATCAGCTGGCCCTGGCCAAGCAAGGCAATTTACGGTTGGGAATCCACTTTGCACGAGCCCTAGCGACCATCGTCAATGTGATCTGCTACACCGAGTTTGACAACGTCATTCAAGTGGACAAGGCGCGCAACGTCCTGTTTGACTTCTCCACCTAACATGGATACAGACCAGATAACCACCGTGCTGGAGAATGACCCAGAGACACGTATGATCTTTCAAGGGGTGTTCGCCCGAGATGTGTTCCCATTAGACCGTGTGTATCCTGCTGCATACGTTCTCAACACGGACCCGATGGATCGGCCCGGTGAACATTGGGTGGCCGTGTACTTGACAGAACAGCAGGGCGAATACTTTGACCCGTACGGTCTGCCACCCCTCCATCCCGATTTAACAGACTTCATGGGTCAAGGCACAGAGACGTGGTGTTGGAGCAGTCAAATGTTGCAAAGCCTGGCCAGTAGCGTGTGCGGACAATATTGCTTGTTTTACCTGTACCATCGATGCCGGGGAAGACCCTTATCTACCATCGTACAGATGTTTGACGAGTACCCCAAGGCCGAGGACCGCGATGTACTCGTATATGACTGGGCCGCCCATCATTTCAATGTACAAGCCCCGTTCTGGGCTTAAGTTCTTTCAATGTACAAGCCCCCTGTTCTGGGCTTAAGTTTACAAGCCCCCTGTTCTGGGCTTCAGTTCTTTCAATGTACAAGCCCGCTGTGTTCTGGGCTTCAGTTCTTTCAATGTACAAGCCCGTTGTTCTGGGCTTCAGTTTTCACGTGGTTGTTCTCACGTTGTTGTTGTTCACTGAATAAAAAAAATGAGATCTCACCAAAAAACCCTGTCTTGTGTGTTTTCTATATGAGCATAATGCATGAAACTGGCTTTGAACACATAGGTCGTTTTTTTTTTCAGGAAAATTTTTACATGCACCCACCCATGACTGGATGCCTCTTCACATAGGCTTCACATTGATACCTCATAAAACTCCATCGGCCCATTAGGGACTCCCCTAGATCCCAAAACGTCTATTTCCATACCCTTTTCCGTGTATCCGCCATTATCCGCCATTTTCCCACAATGGCGGTGTATCCGCCATTATCCGCCATTTTCCCACAATGTCGGTGTATCCGCCATTATCCGCCATTTTCCCACAATGGCGGTGTATCCGCCATTATCCGCCATTTTCCCACAATGGCGGTGTATCCGCCATTATCCGCCATTTTCCCACAATGGCGGTGTATCCGCCATTATCCGCCATTTTCCCATTGTGGTTCACCTTCGGGTCTTTCCGGTCAACTGTCACCTCCATTGTCCACCGCCATTACAGCTTCACGGACGCCTCTTCGGTATTCCCCACACATCGCCATTACATCTCCGCCATTGTGGGGAAAAACCCCAGTACATGACAGACACAGACAAGTCTGGACATGTCCAAAGGTCACGCCCTATTCACCCAAACCGGAAGTGACGTCATTTTTACATCCGGGTGAAAGTAGCGTCAATTTAACGGCTCCCTACTACTGGGGGAGAGATTGGGTAGAATGCCACATTCAGTGTTATTTCACTCATATGGCGAGAGCCAGTCTGAAAGGTGGAGGAAGCCGGACTACCCGGAGAGAATCACCATCCATCGGCGCCATCGGCAAGTAACTGGCAAACTTTCACCCATACACCAGCGGGGCTGGAACCCGTGCACCAGCGGGGCTGGAACCCGTGCCATTTCAGTGGTGTGACGTTGAAAAATGATCACGGCATGCCAATGTTGCTGTGTTGATTAAATTATTAATCTAGTAAGAGTGGGTTTGCATATATCGCGCCAATTTATATCCTATTTTATTCCTTCAGTGTAACTCTGGCGTCCAGTGTCCCCTTTTCGTCAATATTCAGTATTCAAAACGGGCTAATCACAGTTTGACTACTTTGTGTCTGTGACAGTTTGATAAACTTGAGCTGTTTTTCCTGGCTGCCAACAGTTTCGTTAAATTACCGTTTCCTACGCTTACCCGTCTAAATGGAATAAAACGGCGCTTTCGACAACTACTGGAAGTGTATATATATTTCAACAGCTTGTCTGATCATAGCCATCTTCGCATATCCAAGTCGAACACTACACGTGACGGAACGTTAGTGTAGTGTTTAACTTCAAATGTGAAGATGGATCATAGCCTGACTGATCGGTCAGGACATGGGAAAAATTCCCGAATGGTAAACTACAGTTGAAGGGACCATAACACCCGACAGCGACACAGAGACAAGGAGTGTGTGTGGGGGAATAACATTAATATGATATTAATTTATAAGGTTGATGGAAACCTTATAAAATATTAATTTTGTAATACAATGGTTTCTCCGGTTTATCTTGAATTTAAATCCAATTTTGTTTCAGACAAATTGATTGGATTGTATATCAGTGATACTCTGAACTATATCGTGGCCACTGAGACCGAGAATCTTGACGCCACTGCCGGTACCAGAGACCGCCAACCTATAGTTCCGAGACGTGGATATCCTACTTACACGCCGCCACCTCAAGTCACCGTTGGAACTTTGAAGAAGGTAAATCTGACGATCCTTTGCACATACGACCGTAAAATGACTCGTTGATCGCCTCATGCGGTTTTAATTAGACATTCGGATATACATAAAACCAGCCAAGAAGATAGGGTTGAAGTTTATTTAATGTAATGCCAGATGGTCTGACACAGACTACATAGTATTTCTAGATCAAACAGATCTGTATTTTTTTTTGCATAAGACGTCCAATGATAATCTACCAATAACCATAGGTTGCGCGTTGTTACCCTTGTTTCCTTGATGGTTTCAGTGACAGAAAATTCTCTATCCAGGATGGTTTACATGAATAACGCGTTACGGGAGTCGAGATCCATCAGGTAACTGGCGCAATCTGTCTGATTACCGAGGTTGGTATCAAACATCGATAGGGGTCGATGAACAATAGCCTTCTTCCAGAGTTGTCTCCCTTGGTGGACAGCAAAGACGACCATCGAAAACTTTATATTAAATACGGATTTGCGACAGACCGTTTAACAAACGACTGACATATTCCAGAGATACTATATACCACCTCATTTTCTCTCAGATTCTAACAAGGCTTGGACTGAAGAAGAAACCTCGTCGCCGTCTACAAAAATGCGATATATCCTGGCCCCTCCCTGGTTCCCTGGTTATTCGTGGACCCGATGGCGCACTGGAAGGTATAGATTTACGTGTATACACGTAGTAACATATAACCATATTTGGTGATGCATTGAGTGGATTTTTTTTTAGTATGAAAAGTAGTTCCAGAAATTAGGCACTTTCTCAGTTTTTGGAGTCACTGCCACCTTGATTTCGGCCAAATTCATATGAAGCCAATTAACATTATTGTGTCATTTCCAAGCAGTTGGAGGGCAGGTATATATATCTATATATTGGCAGGTAGCTGCATGTATTGGTGGAAATATGTTTGATTTTTTTAATATTCCAGATGGCCTCATTAGTTTGTTTGTTGACGACCTACTGGATTACATTGGGAAGACCGAGGAAAAAATTGTTGCAGGTGCCGAACGTCCCAACCCCGCACATCTGTCTGCCAGCGCCAATATACCAACTGTTCACAAAGTACGTTTTTACAGTACCGGTACAACTGTTCTAGAGCGCTACCTTTTGAATACGAATTCCTCTCAAAGAGCTGATCGTTATGGTGCTTTAAATGTGGATCGACTAAAATAACGCGGTTAAAAGACATACCGGTGTGTATAGAAATGTGTGATGAGTTCACTTCGATCCGCATCAAAGATTCAGTCCAGAAATGAGAATAACGTTCAAGGTATTCACGGGTGCTTGTTGTTGGTCAGTTATTAATTATGATATTAATATTTATACTATCCTCATGGAGTAGGAGGAGAGTATATAGAAGTATTAATATCATAATTAATAACTGACCAACAACGCCTGTGAAGTGATCTTGTTAGGCTGAACAAACTGCTAGGCCGGTAGAGGGAGTTCGTACACTAACCATTCATTGTTCTCTGGTACAGGACACTGTGAAGCAGACAAAGAGCGAGACTGAAGCCAAGTCACGTGGTAAATATGTTTCTGTATCCGTCAAGATCTCCTTACTACTTATGTAGTAAATTGGCATGAAGCATGTCCAGAAAACTCTATTCCCAATATTTCCACGCGATTAATAACATATATTGTGAGAAAGCCTGGCTTCTGCCTTCAAACATATAAAAAAAACAGATAGAGGAAGAGATGTCATATAATAAACATCACCATGGCGACGGCAGGAGGTGTGTAATGAAACTTTACTGAAATGTATTTTTTATTTACAAAGTGATCAAGAAATTATAAGTTCTGAAGATCAATTATTGTAGAGAACCCCATTTGCGGAAGGAATATGGTCCAATCCCTGTAGTCGATCTTCTATTCTCCGAGATAACCCTCGGTTCAAAAATCATATAGTGGTGTGTAATAACGCATCGTCTGTCCACCTGATACCCATCTTCATGTTATCCAGTTAATTTCTACGTTCCCACTTCGAACCTGCCTTGATTTATCTGACCCCCTTCAGTGTTCAAAATCCGAGATGTAAATTTCACCTACGAACGAGAGACAAACCAATCAGAACCTGCACGCCGATTGTGAGTAGGATGACATCATCCTCTATTATCGGGCCAGCTGTTATATAGTATCTGAGTCATTTCACTCTAATTTCCGCCTATGCTTATAGACGTGGTAATATTTCAAAGCGAAAGTTGCCAAGATATTATTAGAAATAACCATATTGACAATTTGTTTAACCCTATCTGGCCTGGATTATTTCATCGTCTCAGCGCATGTTGTACGTCATAGAAATAAATGGGACTGAATCGACAGTCACCATGGATCAAACACTGTGATTAGACAGCTGTTCAGTAGGGTTGTTCCCATTGTTAATGCGAGAATGGCCGATTAACCCTACCAGCCCTATCAAACTTTCTGTTCTATCTCCGGAACTACAAAGAATTGAGAGCTGAGCGTGGGTAAATTCAAAATGGCGGGCATGTTGGTTACCAGAAAAGTGACGTGTTCGTCATTTTTCTTCAAAATCCCCGCTCTTCTGCGAGAAAATGTGCATAGAATTCACATCAGATGCAGTTTTTTCCAAGAAAACGCATAAATAATTTTTTTTTAATCTGACGAAAAATCGACCAAACATGCCATTTTTCAAAATGACCTTACTGAGGCGTCATCATGATGGTCATCTTGGATTGTTCTACATTTTCTGGTAGAGCTTGACCCAAGGGTATAGGGCGGTAAGTTTCAGCCCCTAGCTCAAGAGGTAAGAAAATATTGAAGGGGGACCGAAATGCCCCTCCCCCCCCCCCACCGACCAGGAGAGTTCAAAAATCGCCCAGGCCAGATAGGGTTAAGTCGTCGATTATTTACCGTTAGTCTTGTTGGTACGTGCCCCTCCTTATATTTGTTTCGGGGTATGTTTCTTGTACCATTTAACCACATCTCGAACAACCACACTTCAACAAAGTTTTCATTGCAAACAATATACATTTAAGTATATATTGGTATACTCCGTTATATTTCTATTCCATTGCCTCGTTTTGAGATAACATTTATCTCTTGTTCATTTTACTTTTAGCTGTATCGCTGCCATCAAAATCTGCTAAATCCAGAAGCTTCTTCAGCCGGCTGTTCGGAGACAGACGAAGATACTGGGCGTAAAATGGCACCAAGCACTGCGTCTAAACTTTTTATCATTTCGTCTAGATAATTATTATGGATAAGGTAATGGATAATGGTTTCACAAATGGATAATGGGTTCACTACATTACCGAAAAGGATAGAGCGGATTTGTACAGTATTGGGGTATCCCTATTCAAATACGAACATTGACTTGTTTATTATACCGGGACTGGTATTTCATCAAGAATCAGTTAATATGGTACCGCTCATGCCATTCTGTCGTATGATGTCGTACACGAACCATAAACATTCATATCGACTTACAGTGTACACTTTACAATCTCAGGGATTTATATCTGTATATATTTTGAAATGGTTATTTATAATATCCATATTTGTAATATACCAGTTAAACCTACAACACTATATAATTTTTTAGAAACCATATTACTTTATCACTGACCTGTACCAAATTCTGCAATAAACATATATTTACTTTAACGATCAACGTCTCTGATACATTTATCGGGATCACTATACTGCTATGTACATGTATTTGAGTTCATACGGGCAGTGACAACAACAGAGGGAGATATATTCGTAAAATGACATGGAAATTCATTTCAAAGTAAAAATATTGGTCCTCTGTACGAAGTTTTCCATAGGTACGAGTGTATTCCTCGTACCGACTTCTAGAATGAAAATAATTTGGATTCAAAGATTGAGGATCGTTTAGGCATTCGTAGCATATTCCATGGGTGTCTCTTGGAAGAGCTCGCATTGTTTCTTTTATGAGGCTTTCATACTACCCTCGTTAGTGTGCACTCTCGTGTATGTTTCACGGCTTCTTGGGTCAGTTGACTGAGTTCTTTCAGAGCTCTAATGACATTGAATCCTTTATCAGAGACGATTGTCTAGGACCAACCCTGATGTACAAAAAACCGTCTTAGGTCTAAGGGCCTCTAAATGGATAAACTATCTATGATCTCTAGGTTTATGGCACGACCTATCACAATTTTGAACAGTGCACCCTAGGCCAATAATTGTCAAGATTCGTCCGTACTTAAGGTGAAACGGTCCGAAGAGATCTACTTCAGTAACTGAGAAAGGATTCTGAACAACTTCAAAAGTTCCTAAGCAAATAATCAGCATTCAGTATGAGGATAGGTTTACGAAGTTTCCAGGAAATTACGCAGCTTTTTGCAACACTCTTGACTGCATTGCGACAACATGGATAAACCAGAAATAGCGCGGACATCCGTAAAGAGATCTCTCTCCAACATGGCATATGTGTATCTCTCAGGGTAACTCACCAGCCCCTTGAACAATTACGACTTATGCGCCTTTTTAATTTCATTGACCTACAGTGATTCACCCACGTGATTTGTGGAGTTCATGTTGAACTTGTGGATGAGCTGAAAGAACAGCATTTGCCAGCTTGAATACACCAGGGCATCAACGAAGGGTGCCACAATTACAACATCGCCGATAGTATTTGTCATATTCACATCTGGATCTTCCTTATTGTTTGCTATGTACACTCAAAACTATTAAATATTAACAGCTACTGATTCTCCACAACCCATGTGCCAGTCTTTGAATAAATAATTTGGCAACTTACCTTCATTGTTCATATATCGAACCGATTCTGATAAACACGGCAATCATGGGTAGGGTCACCAAGTGTACCAACAGCTTGTCGGCCAAATATTGCAACTACGATAATAATTGTGAAGGTAACTGTATTGCATTGAAAAATGTGCGGCAGCAACAACTGGGACAGGTGAACAAGTCAAACAGAAATGGGCATGATTTTGCATTTTGTTTTGAAACTTACCATACATAGTAACACAGCAAGAGATCTCCACGATTTTCAAAACAATTCTAGTAAATAACTAGTTAATGATCTAATTTATGCTGTTACGCGAGGGAACACAGGTATGTTTATGATATACATCGTGGTTATTTCATATGTGTGAGAGAGGACCAGGTCAAATGTATGTTCCTACGAAGTAGGATACAGATCGCAAATTGTCCGGTAATGAGTCAGTCAGTCAGTCAGTCCATCCGAATTACAAGCGTCTAGTCCGTCATTCATAATCCAGCCGTCGTCCATTAGAGAATATCCACGTCCATAATCCAAAGACCTATTCCATTTTCCATACAAACAGTATTAGCACCAAATTCAAAAAGACAATCATAGTATACAAATACATAGGCTTGTTTCCTGCAAGAGAGAAGCGGTCAAAAAATGTTCAATGATGCCGGCAAGACATCATGATGTTCCAAAAATATCAAATCCGTATCGCTGATCAGTATTCTTAATCCATAATATTCGTTGTAAAGTCGTCATCTGAAAAATGATGTATCTCAGTCACGCTTTGATTGTGACTGTTCATATGAGTACCATGAGGATCTTGAAGTACATGGGTTCATACGGCCTCTAGCCCCGGGTTAAGCGGAATTAGACACAAGTTACGAAACGTAGCGCCATAGATCTTGCACGCTACGTTCGTATTTTGCTATCAGCATGCGATATGTATCGCCAAATTTGAGAAACTTTGAGTGTAGGCGCTTGGTGGAATAGCCCTGTTTTTCAAGTTTCTGCACCAGTGTTTTGTGACGTTGATTAAAATCGTCACATTTAACACAGGATCTAGCAAATGCTACTAGACGAGATATGTATACGCCATAAGCAGGTCCCACTGGAATATTACTGTCCAGAAAGGGATACTTTACGATGTTGAAATTGTAATCATCTTTTTTGTCATAAAGTCGACCAGAGAGAATGCCCGCTTCATTTTTATAGAGATATAAATAAATATGATGTGCCTGTAGGGCTATCTGTAGTTTCCTTCAAATCCAGTGAAGGTGGATATATATCCTTCACTGTGTCATTTATATAGCATCCTTTCGTCGGCAAAATAAGGAGAACCGTTGACATTAGAACCTTGATTTTTGGCATGAACGTGCATTAGGGCATTGTTACCAGCAAGTTCTGAGCTGACCGATTTCTGATGAAAATTTGATTTATATTTATTTTTATTATTATTTATTGATGGCTCAGCGAGTGCACTGTCATACCCATCGGGAACCCTTGGCTGTATGTTTCACTGTATATATAACACAGTACAAAACCTGGTGGGATATGCCATCCGTCATTGTTTTGAGAGCTAGAGGTCAAAGCAGTGTAACTGGGTCACCCCCAATAGGCCTATAAACAGATCAGAACTAAGAGTCTGATAGGCTTGGGATTCGAGAATGCAGTTAATACTGCCATGGTGTAATAATAAAATTGTTCTTAGAGGTCAGAGCAGGGGAGACAAAAATAAACAGATCTGTCTGGGAGTTAAAAAAATATCACAACAGATGGTACCGGTATTACATTCAACCATCGACAGTGCAGATTCTATGAGTTCACATGTTGACGTCTTCATTAATTTATTCCCGTTCCAGGGAACATTTGAACAGCTGCCGTTAACTTGATTACAAGCGTCTAGTCCGTCATTCATAATCCAGCCGTCGTCCATTAGAGAATATCCGCGTCCATAATCCAAAGACCTATTCCATTTTCCATATAACAGTATTATACACACACACTTTTGCTATATACACACATGTTTTGATTACTAGTAACTGCTACATTGTGGGAAACGAAATTAATCAGTATTAAGAGGCTGTATTTAAGATGCTAAGTACAATCCTCAAATTCTACATTCATCAGATTGCCGATACCCAAAATGTGTTGTCTCATATATCCAGATAACAACGTGATGTAGAGATGCTATTTATTCGTCTTTGTACCGGTCATGCTCAGGAGAATGACATAGAATCATTATTATCTTGTGCAGAGAAGGTGTTGGTCTTGAGTTGAATTACCGTAAACTACATAAATGCTACCTTTCTAATATAGGACTATATATAAGAATTTGTTGTATTGTTGGGAAAATAATGCGATTCAAAAAGTTGTTTAGGTTCTGGACAAGGGCACTGAAAACCATTAAAGAGATGTAAATGTATTTTCACACGTAAAGCCTGAAATCTACTGAACTTTTTATTATTCAATCTGTTTCCTTTAGTAAAAAAAATGTAAAATTAAATCGGCGATCGTTATTTATTTTTGGAATGAAGGCGCATTAGGAGACTGTTACCAACAAGTTCTGAGCTGACCTACTTTTGATGAAATTTCTGGTGATTTTTGATGAAAATCACTGGTGATTCTGACTTGGGCAGTGCCCATCTTAATATAGGCAGGATTTCAACTGGAGGTGGGGATTTCCAAGAGTTCAGTTCGCGTCGGAGTCCTAATTCCTATCCTACTTCGTAGGTCCTGTGACGTTAGTCACACTGCTCATGTATGATAAAGCGCAAAAAGTGTATTGCATATGGTCTGCACTGCATGAAATCGACTAAAATGATAAGCTGGTATCAGCTAAATAGGTCAGTGGGTAACCATACTGCCTACAAAAGACCAATAAAAGATAAATACAAGCTCCAGATCAGACATTCAGTAGCCAGTAATCGTCCATGAATATTTTCCACATTCAGAGTTGAAAGACCTTTTTAATAAGACAATGGTATCACCATAGTCATAGCAGGCATAAACAATAGCTAATTTCCTGTAAGACATAAGCAGCCAAGCTCATGTACTGGTCTCTGGCATGATTATCTCGTGCGGTACTTTTCATCTATGACTAATTTTAGCGGTTGCTGGGATAAGATGAAATAATGTTGTGGAATTAATCATCTGGTCCATTTTCCTACGAAGTAGGCTACCATCTGCAAATTGTCCGGTAGTCAGTCAGTCAGTGAGTGAATGAGTGAGTCCACCCGAAACATTTCGTCGGCAAAATAAGGAGAACCGTTGACATTAGAACCTTGATTTTTGACCTGAACGTGCATTAGGGCATTGTTACCAGCACGTTCTGAGCTGACCGAATTCTGATGAAAATTTGATTTATAATTATTTTTTATTATTTATTGATGGCTCAGCGAGTGCACTCTCAAGCCCATCGGGAACCCTTGGCTGTATGTTTCACTGTGACTTTTGAAGGTTCCCTTATACGGCATATCACATTGGACACACCGGTTCTCGTAAAATCACCGAAGTTAAGCGACTTTGAGCCCGGTCATGACTTGGATGAGTGACCTCGTGCTGTAATGGTGGGCTGATCAGTCTCCATGGTAATAGGAACGGAGGGCGGTAATAGTTGCTACGCTAATGACTCACCAGCGGTGACATATGGGAAAGTTAATAGTACCCACTGTCAATTAGAGACTACTATATAAATTCTCTCACGGTAGCACAGAGTCCCCAAGTCATCTCTCGAGTACACACGTAAATCATATCAAACCCTACTTCGTAGGTCCTGTGACGTTAGTCACACTGCCATGTTGAACAATAATGAAAAGAAAAAGGTACCAAAAATTCCACAACACTAAGTAACTCAACAATCGAAATATGGGATATTTCCGTATTTGCCTGACCTGGGGTTTCCTCTACATTATATTCTGAACATCAAAAGCATTTGGGAAGGAAATATCGAGTACCGGTTCCGGTACATCATATCTAGACCTTTGAGAACTGTTTCTAGACTGAAGTAAAAACGCACGAAGGTATTTGAAGTGGAACATATACTTTCCTGCTACATGAATATGGCCCATCCTGAGATTTTTCAATCTATTTTCAGTGAAATGGTGTGTTCTTGTGAATTCTGACGGAATATTTTGACTTTGAAGAACCTTTGTAGAGTGATACATGTTTAGAAAGGGGTGTCTGCTTTTCGTGAGTTTGTTCAACCTAGATGTAAAATGGGGCTTTCTTGTGCATTTTGACAGTACATATTTTCCATTTGTGAATATCTTTAGACTACTGGATGAACGTAAAACGTTGTTAAATTAGGAACTGAATTCCGACTAATTTTTTAGACTGCATGGGCCTGACCATTTTTGAAAACTGGATGTGATACTGTATAGGTTCAGGACTCATTTTTAATTTTTTAAAGGTGAACTGCAAAGCTTTTAATTTTATCTAAATTGTTGCTTATATACATCTTGTCTTATGTGACATAACTTTTATACGTTTTTGGGGCAAACATAGTTTGCAAAATTGTACTAATAACAATATTTAAGTTATCCTGTTATAAATCCGTCTTGAAAACTTGCATCGCTTGTCTTTCTTGGTTTGTAGAACGTTATGACGTTATAGTGGTCCCCTTCATTCAAGTTTTATTCAAATGTGACGTCATGCTACGTCGGATCAATGAACGAGGATCACTATAACGTCATGACGTTCCAAAAACAACGGGAGGCAAGCGATGACGTTTTTAAAAGTTCTGGCTCTCGGTATAAGTTTTTACTTCTCATATACCCAAAATCAAACAATAACCCACAGAACTATTACCACACATAATTGTAACAACTATAGAAGTTCTTGTTTTATGACATTTTAACAGAACATTGAAAAGCTTTTCAGTTCACCTTTAAAGACGTACCTCGAAGAAAAGTTTGAGTTTTCAGATGAAACACGCTGTATCTGGTACATTTTGATATATAGGATTATCACAGTTGTCATTTTCTTCGGAAAACCATCGAAACTGTATACTAGATCCAGATCTAATGTTTCTTACTTTTTTTTCTTTGAAATTGCTGCCTCCCACTGTTCCACCGTTGGTGTAATGTACACATTTGATCTCGCGATGTTTGATGAAGTACATGCTAGAATACAACTATTGTAGATGAGCTGTACATCTCTGAACACATGAGCCCCATACGCGAGCACATTCGAAGCGATCCTTTAGTACTAATAGTTCTCCGATTATCATCACCTGATTTATACATAGAGGATATCACCTGTTTCTTGACGAATACCATAAATATTTCATCAAGTGGGGTGAGAAAATGCCAATTTTCTCACCCCACGAGATGAAATATTTATGGTATTCGTCAAGAAACAGGTGATTTTCTTTTTATTATATACTTCTGTTGTACTACTTTATCCTGATTTTTTAAAAACATTAAAATAAATCCGATTTTGTTGGCTTTTTCGACTGAAGATACACTCAAACACTGGTTATTTTCACTGTGACGTCACTCGCGGACTACTTTGCTGTCAACAAAAAGTCGCACGTGCTGCAAGCGCACTTTAGTAACGATGACATCCAGCAGATCCCAAGAATTTTATTAGCTTTATATCTCAAAGAAACGATTTTCATGTCGACCCGTCAGCCAACTCCCCCCCTCGCCAGAAAAAGCACGGTCGATCCTGTGTAGAGTCTGGCATGTGTCGCTGTCTGCACTCAGGCAGGACTGACGCACTGGTTTCTCGTTGACCTCCCCGGTTTCACACGGTGTTTGTCTTTGCACAGAATATTCTCATTTCAAATAAAATCCGCATTCGACCTTGATTTCGTTCATGTCTACCCAAATAGCACTATCTTGATTTAGCAAAATCGAATGGTTACGATAAGTTACTGCCAGATTTAGATTTACCGATCTGGTTGTTGTTGTGTGGAGCTTCGACGGTGGTGAGATCCTGCGGAGTTATTGTGATTTTGCCGATTCTTAATGGATACTCACTGACAAGAGTTCACTGTCGTTGAATTAAGTTGTTTTTCATGTTTTCTCATCAACTTTGGTGCGACATATTCATGATATGACCCCAATTTCGAGCCTTCAACTGAGGAATGTGTTTTATTTTCCGCGCTAGTTCGTGTTGCACTCTGCACTGCCCTGTCGAACTGCACAGTCTGCAGTCAAGTCGTGCATGTGTAGGTGCACGCGTACATGACGAGTCGGTTCCATTATCGCCATTGCGGGTATTTCTTGTTCATTTTATGCATATTTGTGTTTTATTTCCTGTCAAAACCTGGTCATCATAAGGCATAATAACATGCAAATCCTTCCCAAAATTTAGCTTGTTTTTCTTAGGCGCATAAACCTTGTGGAGGTTCGGTCAATTCCCTCATCACTGTGACCACGATGACATGTATTTGTGCGCTGTGACGTCATTTGTCATATCATCACAGTGATGATATATTTCATATCATCACTCCGTGAAAATATCGCTTTTATTCGATTGATAATTTTCACTATCTCATCGCCAAGTATATAATAAAATGGTCTACATGTATGTACATATAAAGTGATGATCACTACACTCAGTGCCCGATACCACACCATCATATGGAAGCCGATAGCGGCCACTCGCGTTCTCGCTATCTCGCCCTGTAGATTTGGCCAGGCGAAATGGCGAAAATACGAGAATTAGGGGCGCGAATGGCCGATAGCGGCCATCAAAAAGGTCGCGGCACGATAACACGAGAACACGCGAACGATGCCATTAGCGAGTCGCGACCTACCATTCGCGTGTTCTCGTCTTCTCGCATACTCGCCTCAGGATAGGTCGCGGCACGCGAACACGCGAACGCGCGAATGGCCGATAGCGGCCATCAAAAGGTCGCGGCACGATAACACGAGAACACGCGAATGATGCCATTAGCGAGTCGCGACCTACCATTCGCGTGTTCTCGACTTCTCGCATACTCGCCTCAGGATAGGTCGCGGCACGCGAACACGCGAACGCGCGAATGGCCGATAGCGGCCATCAAACAGGTCGCGATGAAATCCGATGATACAGTCAAGGGACAGACAAAGGAACAGTACTTCATTCAGAAGTTCAAATGTGAATTAAACTGTAAATAATACCTTTATTGATATATGAGCTATGGAATTGAACAATTAATTATTTCTTTTATGCATGTATCGACTGAAAAAGGAGATGTCAGGCCTACCGAAATTTAAAAAAACATGTAACCTGTTATATTTTGAAACTCCCAAAACTCTCAGATAATAAATATTCTTCTCGAAATTTGGTTTGAAAAGCATCAGCAAGCATATAAAAATGAACGAAAATCAATAAAGAGATGGAAACTACATGGTCTTTGCTCTGTCTTGTTCTACTCTTGTTTATGTCAGCTCGCGCGTCGCCTCCAAAAATACGCATGAACACCCTTTTCCCCAAACATATCAGCAGAACGATCTCCCTTGATCAAATGGAGATCTGCAACCTTCCATTTGTCTGCAATGTGATGTTGAGAGTCAGAAAAGGCCGTTAGCTGTTCACATAGTGTTCACAGATAGAAAAGGTTGACAACTATCACCCCGAGAAAGTGATGAGTTTGGGCCATCACTCTTTTTTTACGATCACTTTTAAAAACGATATACATCACATCTGAAGAGTGATGAGCAATGAGTGTAAATTTAGCTCATCACCTTTTAAAGGTGATGAGGCAAAATCATCACCCTTAAAAGATGATGACCACCATAACTCTTCATTGATGATCAGAACTGGCCATCACCTTTTTTCTGGCTGTATTGGAGAATGAATGTTTCTGGTTCGAGACGTGGCACTGTGTCTCAACCTATTGACCTACAGCTGTCCTAAAACGGGACTCTCCTGAAATAAATAACAACACGCAAAATAGGGTCTGAAAGCCAGAAACACTAGAGTCCTAAACTAGATCAACAAGCAGGTGCCAATATGGGGCTATGTTGCGGTCGGGAAATATGTATGCGAATTAAATTCGAAATAAAAAATAAAATGTAGAGTTTTGAGCTAAACTGTATATTGTACTGCTAAACCGGTTTCGTCCATTTTTTGGTCTTTTCAATAGCAATGATATATTTTTTTCCTATGTGAAGTTATATATATAGATGCCTTGCTGTTGAACATGCTGAAACGCATTTTTATATGCAAATTAGACACTGGAGACATATTTACAGTATACTGGAGAAGCCAAATCGTAAAACAGTTTGTTATAATCCGACAATGATATATACTATAGAACAAGAACTAAACAATTAGCTACATTGCCCTGATGTTGAACATAAGATGACAAGTCCGTTGAGTTAGTTTTGCCTGACACGTCCAGATTGATAAATGCATGGTTAGTTTTTACCGACAGTTGTCTGACATCTCCTTTTTCAGTGGATACATGCATAAAAGAAATAATTAATTGTTCAATTCCATAGTTCATATATCAATAAAGGTATTATTAACAGTTTAATTCACATTTGAACTTCTGAATGAAGTACTGTTCCATTGTCTGTCGCTTGACTGTATCATCGGATTTCATTTTGTAAAACGGAAAAATACTAAATTTCGTTTCGTATTAAATTATATTCAGATTTATATTATTGTGCCGCGACCTTCTTGATGGCCGCTATCGGCCATTCGCGCGTTCGCGTGTTCGCGTGCCGCGACCTATCCCGAGGCGAGTATGCGAGAAGACGAGAACACGCGAATGGTAGGTCGCGACTCGCTAATGGCATCATTCGCGTGTTCTCGTGTTATCGTGCCGCGACCTTTTTGATGGCCGCTATCGGCCATTCGCGCGTTCGCGTGTTCGCGTGCCGCGACCTATCCTGAGGCGAGTATGCGAGAAGACGAGAACACGCGAATGGTAGGTCGCGACTCGCTAATGGCATCGTTCGCGTGTTCTCGTGTTATCGTGCCGCGACCTTTTTGATGGCCGCTATCGGCCATTCGCGCCCCTAATTCTCGTACTTTCGCCATTTCGCCTGGCCAAATCTACAGGGCGAGATAGCGAGAACGCGAGTGGCCGCTATCGGCTTCCATACCATCACCCTGTGACTTTGAATCCGTAAATGTATGGGCATAAAAAGTCACACCTTCACAATACGTTTGCAATCCGTCCAGAACAACTTGATGCTTTTATAGGCTGCAATAATCATATATAAGGTATTTTTCGTTCTGGATTCGTCTGGAATTTGAGTTTGATGTTCTGGCCGGTCATATAGGTTTTGAAATGTGTCCCATGTCCAGATCTAAGCAGTGTCGTGATCTACAATGTCTCTCATAAAATACAAAGTTTTACAACCAAACTAAAATGTATCGTACACTGAAAGAAATAAGGTGGTCAAAACGGCAACTTTTAGGTGGTCCTGCGCCAGGGCCACCGAAATGGTCCCCTGGCCACCATTGCAGTCATAATTTACTACCTCGGTGGTAAATGACCACACAGGGTTATAAATCGGATTGACCAAACACGGAAGCTACTGACACAAAAACGTATGTCGGGTGATATGCGCATGCCCTTGCGTGCCTTTGGATCGCCTGCTGCGTCGCCTTATTGCATTTGCAAAAAGCGGGGTTGGTGAAGTTTATATATGGGACAAGGAAAATAGGTGCTTGCAACTCGGAAGCTAGTTTACTTTTGGCATTGGAGGTACCCCCTTGGACAATCCTTAACCACCTCAAGATGATCAGCTGGATCACTAGGGGTTAACGCCTCAGGTAAAATTGCTAGACCACCTAAAAGTGGTCATTTTGACCACCTTATTTCTCTCAGTATATGTTATTGCAATGTGTACATGTATTTGTTGCAATTTCCATTCCGAAATGTAGCAAACGCGACCTAGACCGAAGAATTCAGCTTTATTTACACGTGGCATGCATATAACTAGGCATCATGAAAAAATTGTTATCAAATTACAAGCGTCTGGTCCGTCATTCATAATTCAGCTGTCGTCCATTATAGAATATCCGCGTCCATAATCCAAAAACCTATTCCATATTCCATATAACAGTATTAGCACCAAATTCAAAAAGAATACATAAATTCATACTATACATAAACATAGGCTTGTTTCCTGCAAGAGAGAAGCGGTCAACAGTTTTCAATGATATAACATATTCACAGTTTTTATGGCCGTTGTGTTTATAAATAAGAATTGAAATTGTCGTTGAAAATCGCAATTCTATGCTATTGGCTTCTTATTTATTAGTAAGTAATTAGTCAGTAATTTAATATGATACATTCTCACGAGAATTTTGATGTTTAATACGCTATCTCTCCTAGGTATAACCTCTACCTAATTTGTGTTTCAATTCTGGTCTACGTGCAACAGTTATATGTCATGGTTTCCACATTATAACCCTGAAAATATATAGAACACCTTGGAGGGAAAATTAGCCCTGAACCCGAAGTGTTCTCTTTGTCTCCCAGGAATATGAGCATCAGCAAAGAAAACCTTGTTCGTGGGGGAGCTGCCAAAGCGACTGATCCTGACCTGTGTGAAGAATACGAGATTCAAGGGAGCTACGGGAAGGTATAGAGATTTATCAATGTTCATTTCCAAAAGTTGCCAGTCAGCAGGATCGAAGAACACGCTCATAAAATCATACAGAAATTTCAGCATCTGCAACTTAGCATATTGGTACACCATGCACCCGATCTGGATGGGTAAATTGTAGTTGTCCTTTCGGCGGACGTGATTTCGTGAGTGGTGTCATCAACAGGATCCATCTGGTGGAACAGGGGCGAGTTGAAGCGCCGTCGAGCTTGCTTCTTATCATAGAAAAGCACGTTCAGGTCACGGCCATGGTTTTGCCTTACGATGCGTTGCCTACAAGTTTCATAGATTCCCCGTTGATGACTTATGGCAGATCGGCATCGACTTGAGGACGTGCGGTGGTGACGGCCTCAGTAAATCCACGAAAATAGGCGCGGGAGAGAATTATATCACTTGATAGACACGGGTGACTTTTAAGCCGTGACTCGTACACTAGCGTAGTAAGGGGGTGCTGAGGAGGATCTTCTCTCCAAAAATGCTGCCGATGAGCATGCGACGCGGTTGTGTCGGGTAGCTGTGCTTCTCGATGTCATCTAGACTCACCAGTAAACGGATATTGGTCCTACAAAGGTGTCTTTCAGATGCTCGTGGACATGGATGTCACATTCGATGAAATCGAAGAGCTGGTTCGTACGGGCGGCATCTAGAAGTTGGGGGGTGGTCGGGATCAAATGGTGATTCAGTGGTCGCTTGTGGGTGCTTGTGATGAACTGTCACAGCCCGGGGTATTTCATGGCATGAAACTCGCACTCCCATACCTCGCGTTATTCGTACCTCAACCTCTCGATATAGTCTCGGTTCCTCTGCACCTCCTCTCGCTGGATCTGGGAGCAGAGTCCTCGCCGGTCATTGTAGCGGTGGTGGCCGTCGGCCTCGATCGTGAGGTCACACGCGTGACAGTGTGAGTTACACCCATGTAATTGAAAGTCGGTCGGCCGTTGATTGAGGAGGGCCAAGCCGTCTACGGGAAGGTGTCAACCTCCGATTTGTTTATCGGTGACGTTGGCTTGATGACGAAAGGTGATGCCGAGGAAGTGCCCTATTCAATGTGGCCAGTATTGCGCCAGACGTGTACGGGACCGTTGTGCATTGAAATGATCACCTTGTGGGAACCACCGGGAGTAATGGCCCGCCGGCATCGGATGCGCCATACAGGAGCGGTACAGGTCGTTAGCGTCAAACATGTGTGTCAGGCCTTTTTGGTGGTAGCGGTGGAATATCAAACTTGTTTACCCCCGATGTTCTGCTTGAGGCACGTGTAAATGTCGGTGTCCTTTTAGAATATGAGGGAGAAGATAGTGCTCCGATCGCGAAACAGATACCTCAGCGTGAGTCCGGGTAAGCTGACGCTCTCCTTAAAAGTATCCACTCCCATATCCTCATAGAACCGGAACATCTTCTCTGTCGCTTTAAGGAAAGACACCACATCAGGAAGTTTTTATACCACACCAGAAAGTCCCGGATGATCAGCATGCCTTCACTGGCTGGAGTTCGTAGTAAGTCGTCTCGGGCAACGGCTTCTCTTTCATGTTATTGTAGAAGGCGGCTCGGGGTGGGAGTTGAGTGTCTTGCAGGCTGTCAAGATATATAGATATACAGAAAATGGCCTTTGGTCTGCGTACGTGGCCTTTGCATGTGAACAGCTAAGAACCGGAGCGTGGTGGTGGAGAGGGCCACGTGGTCATTAGTCTTCTTAACGATGAATTTGACATAACCGGCTTTGACGAGGTTGGGACACAGGAAGTCCTTGATGAAACTGAGATCGTAGCGTCCCGAGTTGAATCCGATCACAGACAATTGAGTAAAATAAACCAGTAAATGCAGCCTGAGTTTCCAGGCTTACGGCTTCGGGGTTTCACGGGGACATCAGAGTCCTTTTCGCCTTGGTTGTGAGTGTCGGCCGATGTCGCAATACGTGCGTCGAGTTCATCCACGACCGGTTGGTATGTTACCATCAGGTGCGCGACACTGGTTTTACTGAAGGTCTTAAGGAGGTCACCATCCGGAAGATCATGTCATGTGGATCACCAGTAGACACCAAACGTCGTAGCCGAGAACGTTTATATGGATGCTCACACTCAGTGGAAAATACCGTCGTATCCATTGAGTTTTAGTGGTCGCCGCCTCCATGGGTTCAAGGATGGATTCAAAGTCATACACTGCTCGATATGGGAAATGGCGTTGAGCGGTGGGAACATCAATCCCTGCATCGGTCAGCTCCTCAAATAGGGTGTCTGTGTTTTAGAACATGCCGCCCGGGTACTTACCCGGTGTGCTATTGGTCGTCTTCATGGATGCTTCAGTCACAATGTCAAGGTTGTTCTGTACCGAATACTCCTATTTAAAAGAAACTTTCGCATGAACTTCGAGAAAGTGAATATAGGTTTGAGAATTCACCCATTTTTATAATCAACCCACCGTAGGTTTTTCGCCGAGAAACCCCGAAAATTTCCTTGACGTAGAGCGATGATCTATAAATAGAAAAAGTATATTCCAGAGAAAAGGGGTTTTCGTAAAAAAAACCATCTCCGTAAAATTTTCCCGGCGTTGGGCGATGATCTATAAATAGAAAAAGGGGTTTCCCCAGACAATTCCCCGTAATATTTTTCCCGGCGATGATCTATAAATGGGGAAAAGGTTTTATTCCAGAAGCTCCCCCTCCCCCGGTGTATAGCAATAAATAATTACAAAAGGGGGACATCTTTACACTCCCGGAAGTATCACTTTTATCGTTAAAAAATGGAGGGTGCAATGTCAATGTAAAAATGGTGATTTACTTTATACCTCGGAAAGTGTGTTTTTTATTCATTTGAATTTTGTCTGGGCGGTCATACAAGTCCGCTGGGGGAGGATGTCCATTCGACCGTCACATGGAGGCTGGTGCTTGAACAGATTTTCTACAACCACGACAACAGTATGACCCCTACGAGGACAACAATTATTACTCGAATAATGAAAGGCAGTATGAAACAAATGTTTTCGATTCTAATTAATTTTTCATGTTCATTTATTTCTGTCAGATTAATGTATGATTATGATACATATATACATATTACGCATTTAGAACTTGTAGTCATTTAGTCATTCGTGGTTTGGAATAAATAAGTTTAATTGATATGTTCTTGATAAGATTGGGTAGTTATAAAATAGTGTTTGTATTTTAAAATTAATAAAATTGAGGGAAAATTCTGAATGGAAGAATTTTAGAATAGAACACTTAGACTGATTACCTCCCCTGTGTTCCATATGCATTCCATACAGTAAACAGGTCATGACTACGCCATTTTGTTTCAAAATTCTGTCAAGATCTAGACTCACTGGGGCCATTTTCGGATGACATTTCACCTGAATACAATTTTTTGTTAGAAATACTCTCGAGTAATCTTACAAATACAGGAAAATGAAATAAAAAATTATTTGTTAAAGATCATATAAATCAGACTGCTAGAACTATCGACCCATAAGATGCATCGTTCGAATTCAGCCCATATCGACAGCCACAACAGATGACGAAGCCGTGACTTGTCTTCTGTATGGAATGCATATGCAATACAGGGGAGGTTACCAGTCTATAGAACATTAATCCTATTTGATCAGTCATTCCTCAAAACAGTGGGTTTTGTAGACGTCTTCGGTGTACTGTGGGATTGATTGGCTGAGAGGGTTGGGAACTGGACCAAATTTTCAGGGGGATGATATTGGAGTTAGCCTTCCTGAACTATTTATTAATTTTTCCCCACTCGTATGCCCGTCCCCTTGCTCCGAAGACATGCTATCATCCAAGACCCACTACAGTAAATTTCACTTTGTGAGTGGATGTATGATGTGATGGTGGTTTCCGTCGTCTGTTCCCTCGTGTCCAGTTTATATCTGAAACGGTTTTCTTTCTACAGCTCCAATATCTGATAAGTGGATACCTTAGGAGGAGACGATATCCCGTACTTTTTGTGAGTGGATTCATGGTTGTGCAATAATCCAGTTACAGACAAAAGGTCCTTTCCACATTAATTTTTGGACACTGCCGTCTTGCGCCATTGTCTGCAACAGGTGCACAGCATGTGGGCACCGCGCGAGCTTCGGTTCGATCTCGTGATCTCTTCCCTATGTTTATAACATGGATAGGTTTTTTAACCATTGGTAACTTGTGTAAATGAGATCACATCCTACTGGACTACCCCTCTCCCTGAGGTCACCCTGAGGTGAAAATATGTTTGTTTGGTCGGCGTCGGGCCTTACTGATTTATGTTCTGAATATGAACTTCTAATTTTACCCCATTTACTACGACCTATTTCAGAACTCCGACGCTCAAACAACGTTGATAAATTTCATAATTTGTTATTAGGTATATTCATCAAATTCTGAAAAAAGCCGCTGGTCATTCCAATCAACCAGCTACAATAAAAGCGTGGCTGAGATACTACTTTGAGTATCGAATCCTGAGACGAATATCTGGAAAATAACGTCTTCAGCCTTTGACCTTCGGACTAAATCAACCCAGGCCTTCGAAGCGAAATAAAATCGACAGCGGAGTGACATTCGCGGTAAAGCGGTGGGCATGCAGTGCAGTCAGTTTGAATTTAACAATCTCGTCAATCGCATTGTGTCCCCCAGTGAAAATGCTTCAAGTTTGGATTGTTTATGTCCTTTCATTTCAATTTATTCTGGACGTCCCGCTGTTTTTTATAGTGTCGTCTGGTGGACATGTCTTCACGCAAAGATCCATTTGGATGTTCCCGTAAGCATTTGAAGTAGTGTAAGTGCTATGCAACTTATTTTGAGAGTATGCTTGGAGTGGAAGTTCAGTATATTCCTCTTTTCCAGCTGGTGCTTCCAGATATTCACGAGGAGCATCGGCACGTTTATGGCAAGCGCCAGATCCGATATTTAATGTTCAGCCGTCGACCATAAAACACTGTCCGTGGAAATATCAAAAGACCAATTAAACGCAATACTAAAAGGGTGGTGAAAATCGATGCCGGCGTAGAGACAAGACGTCCTATGACCCCACAGACAAATACTGACTGCATATTTATAGAAAAGAACCTAAAGTAATCCAGATGATGATTTGCACCCCAGTTGTGCTTTTATTGTAGCTGTTCATGTGGGCATCTTGAAGGACATGACCACACAGCCCCCAGCACCGGCTTGGGCTATATAGATTAGATTCAAATATCACAGAGCGATGGTGTAATAGCCTTATCAAGCCATCTTATGATAAATGATGACCTATGTGACAGCTAGATAGAAAACACGGCCCGAGTATGTATAGAATGCAAATTCTTATTCGGAACAAATACCTGTGACGTTCGACGCCGATCAAGCGCTTCATTCTCCACTACGTTTAAACTCGCACAACTAATTGGGTATGACAGTTAGCACCAAATCCGAATGTCTATGAAATGAAAACAATGAAAAAGCAATAGGTTTCCCACAAGAGAGAAGCGGTTTTTAATGATGTCAGCAAGACACGGAGATATTCTATACAAAAAATCCTGATCACTGACCATTATCCTTTATCCAAATGAATTTCCAAGTCGTTTCCAGATTGTTTCTCAGTCAGGCTTTCTTTGAGTCTGTTCATTTGAACACCATGGAGATGTAGTACACTGAATACATCGTAGGTGATATCGATTTAGTGGGGCATAAACGTTGTCATCTTCACAAGTCCAGGTATATCCTAAATCCTCACAGAGGGTTTACCTGGACATTTTTCGTAATTCGAATGAGTTCTCGAGTCGACGCCTCTATTATACAACCTCGTACATTTCATTCCCCGTGCTTGTTTTGAATAAGCATGTCGGTATCCTGAGCCTTTGGTTTTTGCTTTGACTTCCGATGTCGATTTCAGTTTGACATCAAAGTAGTTGGGCCCCGGATGAAATTCAAGTCTGTCACATCTCATACCTTGCAGCGGATTGGCCTAATCAACTAGCTTAGCGCATTCATTGATTGAGTTGATCTAGAGGAAACCCCTTGATCTATTTATATCCAGAACTCGTATGGGTAACTAACCAAGCCAGTGTATCAATCTTAACAGATCAATCGATACACTGGCTCGCGAGGATGAAACGTTGTATGTTTCTAAGTAATACATGTAGTGTGAACAAGCAAAACAACGATTCCACAATTTGACGAAAATTCATGACTCCTACGTATAGCTTGTATGAACTGGCGAGTATGAATTCACACATGTTTAATAAAACAATAAACGTACAGTTTTGCAACATATATTGGAAATCCTTTATTTCTCGACAACTGTAGCATCCTTAGGGGATAGTGCGGTACAGTGGGACATGGTACACAGTGAGACAAGCCAACTAATTGGTATGTTAAACAGAAATCGCATTACATTATTATCAGCAGAAAGCGAGCACCGTCATACAACACATATTGATTACAAGCAAAAGCTATCGGTGGTAAAACAA